>OMLP01040815.1:9897-47594 GCA_900302685.1 Spondyliosoma cantharus | reverse complement strand
AGAGCACATCACCCCTGTGCTCCGGTCTCTCCACTGGCTTCCTGTTCGCTACAGGATTGATTTTAAAATTTTACTCGTGGCTTTTAAATCGATCAATGGCTCAGCACCCCCTTACTTGAGGGATCTTCTTACTGTCCATGCTCCTTCCAGAGCACTAAGGTCTTCAAACCAGCTGCTCCTGGACGTGCCCAAAACAAGGCTTAAAACTCGGGGCAATCGAGCCTTTTCCGCTGCAGCTCCAAAACTTTGGAACACACTTCCTTTTAATATAAGATCTGCAGCCTCAATTGAACATTTTAAGTCACTCTTAAAAACCCATTTATTTTCTTTGGCTTTTGACTCTAGTTGAGTGTTTTTATCCCAAACAGCAGTGTCCACTTTTAATAGTGTTTTAGCATTTTTAACTTGTTTTTAAATTTGTTTTTATGATTTTTGTGATGATGCAATGAAATGTATTTTAATGAACACAATGTACAGCACTTTGGTCCGCTTTGGCGATTATAAATGTGCTTTATAAATAAAGTTGACTTGACTTGACTTGACTTGAAAAATAAATGTAAATAATCATAATTTCTTGTGTCAACAAAAAGCCTCCACATTGGCACTGTCTTCACATTTGACAAAATGAAACTTGACAAAATATCAATAAAATCTGACAAATGAAACATTGAAACTTATTATACAGTTAACACAGTCAACTTAATATCTCAATTAAACTATTGCACAGTCTCCACATTTGAATCAGTGTGATATATGATGAAGTAGCCTTGTAGTTGTTTCGTCTGCATGTAATCAAGAACTGACTGTACTACTACTACTGTAGATATGTATTATTTTCTTCTCTCTTTCAGGAAAAGAAGGGCTGCATTTAAAAATAAAATGGTGAAAATAAATAAAATAGCTTTTTAAAAATTGTGCATCTTAAAGCAAAACTCTTGCCAAAATGCAACCTAGGGTCTTTTTGTGAATGTAACTGAGTCAAACTTTCGTTTAAAAGCATAATTACGACGAAAGCGCCACTTTTAAGATTGACTGTATTTTCGTTTTCGGGTCAAAATCATTTTCAATGGAGTGCAAGGGTACTATGGTAGCATCAAAATTGCTATTTTTAAAACACTAAGAAGGCTCGACACGACATGAAACAAAAATGAAAAACTGTTTTCTATTTAACCTTCTCTGCTGCTGCACCCCATGGGCTCCTATACTTCATAGTGGGCCCCGCTCTCCCCCGCCCCCACATTTACTTCCCGCAGAGAGACAAACACAAAAACAATCCAGCAAGCAAAGGGTTGATTCCCAAAAAAGACACTGTTTCCGTAGTCAGTGGTTTGGAACTAGTTGTTCCAGTGTCAGACCTCGAACAAACCATGGTCCGCTTCAAAGTTTGTTTAAAGGCTGTTGGAAGTATGACCAATTTTTTTCAGCATCTTAGACAGAAGCATGCATCAGAGTGGGATTAAAGCTGTTCACTACGAGATGTACAAGACCGTGGCTGCCCACAAACACCTGCTAAAAAGCAGCCAACATTACGGGATAATTTTCTCATTGTGTCCCAAATGACAAGGCAGCTATCACAGATGCAGTCATGTTGCATATCACTAAAGATGTAGTGCCCATATATACAGTGGAAAAGCCAGGGTCTATCCACATAATGAAACTTTGGACCCCACGTATGTGCTACCAAGCCACAAGTATTTTGCTGAAGTTGCCTTGCCTCACCTTTACAAATGTACACATGAAAAGATCGCTAGAGAGCTGGAGGGTGTGTCGTTTTATTCCACTACAACAGACCTATGGTCCAGTCGAACCAACATATTCTATTTATGTTTACAAAAGCGTTTTTTAAGGCAAAAGTTGTTAACGGTGTCCTGAAGAACCTGGTTTTGACCTTCCAGTCAAATTCTTTATATAGTTGGTTTCCAACCCCCCTATTACAAAAGCGTTTTATCAACAAAAGTTAGGGACACATTATTTGTCAAGAGGATACACTTGTATTTATTATTTCAAGTGAGTTTGAAGGATGTTTTTCTCCATTCTTGGTAAGAGTGCTCTTAGCCATTCTTACAATTTATCTTACCAGTGTTTTCTCATTTTACTCTTCTTTGGTGAGTCCCAGAAATCAGTGGGTCCTAACAAAATAAGAGAGAATTATGGATATAAAAAAAATATAAGAGAATTTGTACCTATATCGCTTCTTGCATTAGGTCCATTCTTTTCAATTACATTGAAAGCCATAGGCCAATTTTAAAATAAACCTACAAAATGTTGGAAAAGGAAAACGCAGGCCTTTACACAGTAACCTATTCACATGCAGATATTTTATTTTCTTGTTTCTGCCCATATTTATTTACCATGCTGGTAATTTCATTACGCCTACCATATTTACATTTTACATTTTTAAAATTTTCAGGGCATTTATCAGACGCTTTTGTCCAAACCAACTAACAGTAATTCATACATACATACATACATTCTTATACTGTGCATGAATGTATGCCACCCCCACCTAATCTATTTGATATTTATGAGTGTAAAACCATTTAAAAGGAAAATAATCAGGCATTGGAGAATGAAGCACAATAGGTATTCATTAGGGTAGAAACTTTTGAGACCACTAGTGATACTCCTTTTTGCATTTGTTTTGGATTTAATAAAAAAAAAGTTTAATCTTGTTTATTCATTTTAGAATAAAGTATCTGTTTGGTATTTCACTCATTGTCTTTATTGATGGCATGTACTTGACCCGGCCTGGCAATTTAGTGTTTTTAGTGTCTTTCCACTATTTTCTGATGTTAAAGGGCTTCACTTTTCCATTTTAGGCAGGGATCATTGACAGTCTCCTCAGACTGACAAAAGAAATCCCACACAATGCTTAAGGGGGACAAAGAATGAAACATTCTGAACAGCAGACAAACAAAGAACTTTCAGGCCTGGTAGACGGCTGACAAATCATTGATGCAAGTAACCAGTATAGTGTAGTGTCGCACAAATATATAAACTGAAAAGCTAAGGAAGGCAAAAGCATCAACGGTAGGAATGAGCTGCTGACGGTATCGGCCAGTGTAGCTTCAGCACAACAGCCTCCAGGATGGCACCCCCAACATGAAACAGACCATCCAGCAAAAGCAGTCAGTAGTGGCACTCTCAACTCAAAAGATACAAAAAAAAAAACCCTAACATAAACGGAACAAACTGTAGACTGAACAAAAGGTGACTGATTATGCACATGAGTAATAAAAACTAATGTACTGCCAAATGATACAAAATCAACTGAGTATGCAGTCTGACCTTATGCATATTGTACATACACATAGCTTATTGATTCAGACTACACTAAATGAAGACAAAATTAATAGACTATAGAGAAAACAATGGTGTGTTTGAGTGCAGGAGGGTTACATATTTAAATCAGTTGTGTGTCCCCCCCCCCACCGTTGCCACCATGAATTGTAATTAATAATGTATGTTTTAATGCTAATGTAATGTTGAAAATATCTACTTTGCTGAACTGCTATTTTTGGTTTTAATAGTTCTTCTATCCTTGTCTGTGTCCAGTTGGTGTGATCTGTGCAGCTCCAGCAGTGGAAGGAGCTTGGTGGAGAGCTCAGGTCATCACCTTCTATAAAGAATCCAGTGAAGTGGAGATTAGATACGTTGATTATGGAGGCTATGACAGAGTTAAGATTGACTCACTGCGGCAAATAAGGTGAGTGTCACAAATGTATGAAAGGGTGTAGTCCAAAAGAACAGCACCATATAGAATACATGAGGTCATGTGGTTCTGAGTATGGTTTCCCTCCTATCCTGATCAACAGCTTTAGAGCATGTGCTGTAGGAAAGTATGTCAAATTCTGCCACTTGGGACAGTTTCCTTGAACTGGATTTGGGAGTAGTCCTGGACTGAAGATGGTTCAACACTCAAACAGAATTCAGCAGGCATATGTATTTAAAACCAAGTGCAATCCCTGTCTGAGTAACCATCTATACTCTATGCATATGATCATAAAAATGAATTTCTGAATTTGACTGAGGGGGTGTTTTCTACTAAAACCAACGTGAGGTTGTGTTCCCTGAATTTTTTTTATCTGACTTAATTGTTATTGCATTATTGTACTGGAGCCAGACCCATTAAAAACTGGAGAGCATCATCTTTTCCCTGGTGCTGCTCCCTGAACTCAGTAAAGAGTGGGGACATACTGGAGCTATGCTGTTAGAGGAATGTCTTCCTTTTCCCTCTGGTATCTGGCTGTGGAGATTGGAGGCTGTGGACATGCCCTCTACCTTACTGTCACTTTCTGAAGCTCCTGCTTCCCTGTGAATTCTGTACTGTATTGTCTTTTCAAGAGGCAGTGAATGAGAACGAGGATCAGCATTGCACCTTGTCAGACTTGGGTTTTAGTGTACTCAAGTTTATTTCCACAAATTGAATAAAGAGAAGTGACATACTGGCAGTTTACTGAAGCACTTGAATGCATACATGTAAAATGTATAAACTGATTTGTAACTTTAATTTTGGAGTTCATGTAAATTTATACATTACACATTTACAAACATCGGCGAAGGGTTTAAATTCTAAGTCTAAACAAATGTGTTCTTTTATCTTACCCCATGTATCCATAACATACCTTAACTGTTCTGAGGATGAATCAGTTTCTTTTTTCAGTGACACCCTAACCTTTTCTCTCCCACCACCATAAGGTTAAATGTTACAATTCTGATTCTAAGCTTTACCATGACCTTATCTTACTGACTAAAACACAAAGCTGTTGAAAAGGCATTGTTCAGAGAGAGATGTGGCTGGTGGTTGTGATATGCTATGACAAAGCTGGTAAAGGCAGAACCTGTAGGGATCATAACAGTAATTACTGTTCTGATGGTTCAAGAACATGCTGAAATATGGTTGGCATAAAAAGTAAGACTTTCAATTTGTAAAAGCTTGTTAAGTTTGTAATTATGGATTACCATATGTGAAATATGTATAGTTGTCTAACCACTATGTGTACAAGTGTATACTGTATGATATATATTTCCACAAATTTTCTTTAACAGATTGCTCATTTTTATTTTCCAGGTCGGATTTTGTAACACTACCGTTTCAAGGTGCTGAAGTATTGCTTGATAACATCGCCCCACTTCCAGGTACAGCATTGCATTAATTTTAACACCTTTAGCTAAGCATCCAACACTATTTTGACAATGGCCATACTAGTGGTTCAGTTTGTTGTCCACTTTCAGAATGCATACTAATTTAATTCCAGTTCTTTCAGTGGCACTTCATTTTAAATGGGCTAGTTTTATTTTTCCTTTAAAATTGTGCAGATATTGTATGGAACTATTGTCCGTATTAGATTTTTCTTATATGTATGTAAAATTTCCTTGATCAGGAGAGGATCGCTTTTCACCAGAGGCCACATCAGCATTGGAGGAAATGACCAGAGGAGTGGCGTTGCTTGCACAGGTAAATCCATCTTCCTAACTGAACACAACAGAGTGTCTAAGTCCACTGGAACTAACTGGGCATTTGTCTTTCTCTCTGTAAAGGTCTCAAACTATGATAACAACACAGGCCTCCCACTTGTCCACTTGTGGAACATGGTTGGAGATGAGGTACAGTGCTTGGGCAAATTATTTCATAGTTCAACAATCCTTACTGTATGTGGCACATACTTGCAGTCTTAGGGTTGTATATGTTGGGAGTTTGAAGGGTGAAAAAACAAACAAAAAGCACAGTTGAAATTCACAGCAGTAGATTGGTGAGTAAGACATGATTCTGTAGTTGGAAAGGCCTGAATTTAGCATGTGAGCTGTTGAGTACATCAATATAAGCATCAAAACAAAACAATATTAGCTCATTATTTGCTGAATCATTTGAATCTTTCTCTTCCTCTTCCAGATAATATCAGTGAACCGTACTGTGGCAGAGAGGGGCCTGGGTGTTTGGGTGGATGGATTTTGAACTCCTTTCATGCTCTGACCTCATCTCCCCATTTTGTTGTGATCAGCAAGGAAACCGGTCCTCCTGGGGTCCTAGCCCAAACAGACACACCATCGGATCAAAAAAGATTGTTTTTCCTTTATTTTTTTTTGTTGCGCTCTCTGATTCCTTTGAAAATAAATTAAAAATTGTGTGCAGGCATAATCTACAAGAACACAGCACTGCTTCAAAAATAAGACAACCATCTTCTCTAGTTCTTGTACACACAATGAACTTAAAGAAGGAAAGGAAGAGATACTTGTAAAAACATTTAAAAATAAAAAAAATAAAAAAATTCTATTACGTAACTGAATAAAGGTTCAACCAATATTTTCCATCCCTCATCCTACCGTAACTTTTGCTCTGGGCCTTTTCTCACTGACTGTGGATCATCATGCTGTGTGAAAGGACACACCTCCATCAGTCTTTGTAGACACTTGGAGACACATAGTTTTGAGTTTCATTGACTCCATGGCTATAGTTGTCTCTAGGTCTATACATTTCAAGTTGATTTTAGGGGTTTCTTGACTGGATATAATGTGGGAGACAATTCCTATAGAGAGAGATGGGTGACGGCACAACAAGGAGGAGAGGTCAGAGGATGGCCCCTTATGGAGCACAGAGCACCCAGTTGGTCTGCCCCAGCCCTGTGGCCTCAACAGACATGGACTCCATCAAGAGCTGCTGCTGCTGCACCTGAAGAGGAAAGAGGAGGGATGGGGTTGCTTTGGTGCAACTTTTTCCACCTTTCTCCTCCAAGTAGCACTGCGTTACAGAGGTGCCAGGACTTTCAACCTACCAGAATATATCCAGTTGAAAAGCTTTTCAAATTGAAACTCCAAGTTGGGCAAGATTTTCTTTCACTTTTTTTGACAGCAAGGCAACATGGCTGATGTTTGTAATCGCCATATACATACATGCATTCTGTTTTGAAAGACTGACATAAATGTACACTCTTTTTTTCATGGCACTTCCGAATCCCAAAGTTTAGAGTCCCTGAAGTCTTATTTTTTTAAATTGCACACAAGATTCTGCTTTTAACATTTAGAAATAATTATACAAATTTTGGACTTTGGGAACTTCATATAAAACTTGCATTTTAATGGCATAACAGTCAGTTTGTCTAAATCTATTAAAACTCTTGGTAATATTTACATCTGAAAGGAAACAAAGCTTAACTGATTTACCATTACACTGATTCTGTGTTAACTGAATTGTCCGAGCAGAGTTTCACTATGATGGTGGAGCGCTGAACTTTTAATGCAATGAGGGAACCACTAAAAACTCAGCCTTCCATGGGGAAAAGAACACTACACAAGATAAAATTTGCAGTGCTGCTTTTTAGTGTGTATTAATTGTCTAAAATCCAGTTAACTACATCCAATTTGTGTCATTGGTGTGCTTTGTAAACTGCCAGGAACACCTCTGTTCTATGCTCTTCACTGTGTGGACATTTGTGGTAAACTGAGTGTTGGAAGTGTCTGTGGTCTGTCCCCCATCAGCCTGCGCCTGAACGAGCATTGTGATGATGTGCAGAATATGGCCTTTTTCTTCACATGTGAGTTAACTTTGGTTGTTAATGATTTGACACAAGCCTGGACTTCTTCAAAGGCCTAGTAACAACTAATCTAATTTTAAGGGCCTGTATCATGAAGAAAGTTTTACATAGTCATACTCGCTTTGGAATCACTGGCTTCACTGAGCTAACGGGGAGGGGGGATCCTGGATAACTGGTTTCAGAAAACTGGTTTCAGAAAACTGGTTATCACCTGGCTCCATTTACTCTGGGTTTCTAGTCTGGCTATGAGCATGTTCATTAGAAGGCAGCATTTAATCACAAACATGGTCTGCCTCTTTCTGGTGAACATGCCAATAACCAGACTTGAAACCCAGAGTGGAGTCCTTAATATGATGTGAGAAGAAATCTTTATTCCTAAAATGAGATTGGCTAATTATGAAATCCCAAAAAATGATATTCTTCAAGGCAACATGTATGTAATATACATGCAACTTGAACAGAATATGAAACAGTAGAAAATAATATTACAAGTTAGGCTAAGGGCGTAAATGGTAGACATTGTGATGTGTTACTAATTTTGCCTGACATATAGTATAGAGTATTTTCTCCCAGGTTTAACAAAAATCCTAGATCTGTGATATACATAAACAATTATATTCTGTATTGCTGCTTAAGCAAAGAGGAAAAGAAAAAACCTGACCTGGTCAAGACTATTTTTTGTCAAATTTTCGTCACAAAGTTGCCTCATGTTTGGGTGTAAAAGCATCAACGCTGTCAGGAATTTAAGGATCTTTGTGCAATCAAAATGCAGATAGAATGATCATTCAGTGTATGGGCTATTTATTGTGGAAAAATGACCACTTGCTTGGTAGAAGGTCTGTTTTAAACCCAGAGTGGAAACCTGGACAACCTGGAACAACAAAATAATTCTACTGATCTATAAACATATTTGTTGTTGTCATGGTATTCTCCCATGGTTTAAAATGAGCCAGTATGTGATGTTGGAAAACTTACATTGGGCCAAAAGGAAGGCAGCCTACCCACTAATTTCACTTCATGATACAGCGCCGAGATGGGAAGATTTTCCTTTTTGAGAATGATCAAAATTTTGTGGTGTAATTACGAGTTATTGCATTAATGTGTTGCCTTAATTCCAAAATAAGAGCGTAATGTCACTCAAGAAAATGCAATCCAAGTTTAGCAAATGAAAGTGCTGGATGACAGTTGACAAGATAATTTTAGCTGGCTGCCTGACATCAGGTCATCCTTAAGGGTGTTTCATGAACAAGTATCAGAAGAGCAGAGTTTATTGCTTGGACAAGATCAAACTCCCATAACCCCATGGTTTAAGAACATGGAAATAATGCACAGGTGATAGTGAAGTTAACAGATATGTAAAGACAACACAGATGAGGGACCTTTAGGGAAAGCTCAGCCTGACAATGAACCAGACAAAGATGATGCTCACATGGAAGGTTAAATTTCAAATTGAAAGTCAGCCTGATTTACTGAAGTAAATCTGTTTTATTTGACGATGTTGCTTTTATGAAACACCCCTCTGGACTAGTTAAACCACATCTGAAGAAAAGGATCCTGCTGAGCAGGGAGAGTCACTGTCCTACAACATGCTACAATAGCATTTTTTTCTGAATGTGTCTTGTCACTGTAGTATAGATTTATTTTTTCAGACATTGAATCATGTTTATCCAGTGTCATGAAGTCAGACCCATTAGACCTGTGTGTTTGCAATTCTTATATGGCAGTGTAAGATCCAGCCTGAAGGGGCTGAATGAACTGTGTAAGGGATTGATTTCCATTATGACTGTACTTCTGAATAACATTAACTTGATGCATTTCTGAGGTCTTCTTTTCTCTTCTTTTTTATTGAGTCTCTTTTCAGTGGAAATGAAATCACTGTTACTCTAGCAATAAGGCAGCTTTATTTTGACAAATTGAAGGACATAATGGGAAATGAGTGGGTTCTAAGTGTTCCATTTTCACAAAGGAAAGTTAACCGCATGCTGGTTGTCAATAGGTGAATAACACTTTTAATGCTAATAATACAGAACTTTAATAATGTATCTCAGGAACGGTTAATTTGGTGTTTGATTAGTGATTCATAATGCTGGGGGGTAGCTGGTGAAGGAAATAGGGCATGATTGTTCTTGGAAAAAAAATACTGATATTTAAGAAATTAGGCATTTTGAAAATGTATTACATGACATGTATGAGTTCTTGAAGGTGTCCACATGTTGGTGCTGGAATTGGAGCAGTAGCCATATTGTCTGTTGTTGGCTTGTGTGCATCCTTCCTCTGTTTTAAATCAACATCTTTTTTTAAATCCAGATTAAATATGCCATGCAAGTATATTTCCCCCCTCTTTAAGACAACAACCCAGAGGTCCTTGCAACACCTGTTTGATCAAACTAGAGTTTTGTTCATTTCTCTGTAAATAAGATATTTGACTGTAATTTTCTATTACACTGGAGAGAGATATAAAGGGAACATGATTATTATTATTATTTCTTTTGTTTCTGTTTGGTTTGTTCTGGGTCATCCTGCCTCCCCTTTTCCAGTCATTCAACGTTCTCAAGCTACGGGACTGATTTTTAAGTGTTTTAAATCATCATTTGATTATTTAAATGGGTGTTAAGCTCTTGTGCCCAAAAGCTTATAACATGTACAGGTCAGTTTTTGCTAGGCTCATCTGAAGTGTGATTTGTTGATTGTACAGATCTATTAGGGGGAAAAATAAAAGTTATTGAAAGTGTTTATGGTACTTTCTTTTTCCAAGTCTTTGTTTATGTAGACTTTATGGAAAGTCTTCGTCAATTTGCTTTGTTGATCTATAGACATTTGAACATCAATAATAATTAACAGATTATAACATTAACACTGTGAGCTGACGACTTCTGATTCTTTGTACAGACAGAATAGCAATCTATCTGAAACATGTTGCATCATTAAAGTTCACCCAATAGTGAAATTCAGTCATTATCTAAATTTAAATGGAAAGACATTATTTACACCCTCTGCCTGCGGTCAAGCTCTTGCATCCAATTGAGACAATGGCAATAAATTCTTTAGTGTAGCAGCCTCAATGAACAATTTGTCTTAAAAAAGTTAATCTTTATTCTTTATCAGAATAATTTACAGGAGTAGCTTTCAAAGTCACAAATTCTGTGAATTCTCTGTGTGAGGTAACATTTACATATCCATCAGTTAAAATATTAAGAAGAAAATATTTGCCAGCAGGAACTCTGCCATTGCATAGAACAGTCATGGGACTTTGGAAAATCCTATAGTTATCCAATAATATAAAAATGATCAAAATAATCCAATAAATGATTTTGTCTTTGTCTGAGCTAATTTAATATTTTTGTGATTATTTTATGTGTATTGTAAACTTTACCAATCCCTTAGCCTATTTTTCATTGGATTGGGATTAAATTCTTCCTGAACATCAAGAAACCCTGAGGATATTAAGCAACATGTCCTCATTGAAATAGTTCTTCCAGCATGGTTACCGTTTTAAATTAATAACTATTAACCATTTTAAAAAGATTATTTTGGCTTTTAGCCTTTACTTGAGTGGAAAAGTCTATAGAGTTTAACAAGAAATGGGGGAGGGAGACAAGGGATGACATGCAGCGAAGGGGCCATGGGCTGAAATCTAATGCCACTGCAGAGGACCCAAATGAATAATCTTTCATTTTAAAAATGTAGAATCTCCACTTTTTCTCCCTTTCTTTCAACCAAAATGTTATTCTGTGTAGTATTATCACGTCAACAAGTTATATGGTCCTGCCTAAAATAATGAGTGTCACAGATCTTGTTACATATAGCATTATATAATCCACTTCTTTTTAAACATATTTTGACAATAGATTTTCCATAGAAATGCTATTTTAATTTCCTTGAAACATTTTTTGATTTATAAGATTCACAAAAAAGATGACATTTAAATCAGAGGGCCAAACTTTAGAAATGCATAACCTTCAATGAATCTAATTCTAAAATTCTAAATCTAAGTTTTTACATGATTTCTTTCAAGACAAATACATGACATGAACTGGGAGGTCCGAAGTAGAAATCAAATGTGAAATAATGAAATATCTTAGTTTAAAATCTCTGTTTGAACAGCTGATCTGAGTTCAGTAGAGTCTGGCTGGTTTTTGCATCACTCAAATCCTGATATGAACAGGCGGCAAGTAAAAATCTGTAATCAACAACCACACTGTCCACACTGACAGGGCCATCATACAAAATGAATATCTTGCACACGGTCTTAATATGACCACAACTGACACTGAATACTTTCACACATTTTCTCACATTTTAATTATCTTAAATTACCTTCCATCCATCTGACACAGTCTCAATTACAACTGAAAATCATAAGCTTCGAGTTTATCACAGAGTGGTTGCCCGAGTACACAATGTGGGAGAAATCTAAGCTCACAACAGGAGCAGTTTATCGCTGAGATCCATGTCACTTTTTCCAAGTTCCCATTTATTTGAAACCTGTGTTGTTGCCTATCTAGTGTTCATTCATCTGCTGTGCTGTTTCAAGAACCCAAGGGTTAAGCTGCATGAAATAAGACAGGAAGTAAGATAATTTGGCTTTCAAAATAAATTTAAACACGTGTTTAAAAAGAATATCGAGATACTGAACACAATCATGTGTATTTCCTACATATTTATCTCAACAAATTCATCTACAGTTTATGACAATAGATAATCTGTCTGTTTACAATAATATTCAGTGGGGTTGGAAAATGGTTAGTTGGACCACACGAGTTTTTGAACATATCAGAATAAGATTTATATATTTATTTACTTTTCATAGTGTTCTGCACATAGGAGCACATTTTTGTTCTTGTCCTGGATTCATCCAAAAAAATGAAAATCCACTTAAAAAGTGCAAAGCAGTCCTTGTCAAACAACATTATGCAAAAGTTGAGTGTTCAGTTTATTTAAGCATTCACTGCTGTATGGCTGATTAAACCAAAACTCAATATTATTGCGCAACTTTGTATCAGTGGATGACTGCAGGTATCTTAATGTTACTTTGGTGGCCGTTTGAAGCTGGTTAGGAGTTTTGTTTTTACAACATACAGAACACTCCCCTCATATATAAACGCTTATTATCACTGGACTACTCTCAATACAAAAAACCCTTTCACTTATGTTTAGATCTTGAAAACTGCACATTTTGGCATTGGGGTGTTTGTATTACACCAATGCATACGTATCTACAACTTTGATTGGTGGTGATTATTTTGAATACATGATTTAAATATTGCATCATGTAATCTATAACATATATAACATTAGCCACTGTGTACACAAAAATACGTATTTTATTTCGAAGCGTTGAATATGTTCCGGCTAATCTGACACATCCGGTTGCCAGCTGAATTTTATGGCATATCTGCTGGTGTGTGAAAGGACAGTATCCATCTGGTTTCCATTGCAAGGCTAAAATCCGCCGTCCCGCTGCTCAGCTGTACTTCCTCTCGACACTGTGGCTCACTGTGTCTGTGATGTGTTCAGCTGGACCGTCTGCGCCTCTGACAGTGAGTAACGTTGCAGCTAGCGTTGGTCCGTTGTTTTTTCCAGCCCGAAGGACGTGTTTGACAATGCACAGCTTTATCTACAGGGTCTGCTGTAAATATTGGGTCTGGTTTGCCAGTCTGATTCGTAAACACCAACATCGCAATGGAAAAAGCGGTCATGTCTTCAGTAGTATGCGTTTCTTGCCCTGGAAATTACTAGAATGGGTAGCGTTCACGTCTTGAATTCGACATATGACATATTTAGACCGAGATTATTTAGGTTGGATGCTGCGAGTGCGAGTCACTGACCGAGGCCTTGTAGATGACAATCCCCTGTCCGGAAGACTTTAGATGCTTGGTTGGATTAGTTAGCTTTAAAAGCTAACATACCTTTGCTAAAGCTTGTCTAACTAAAGGTCGCTGCTGACATAAGCAATTGTAGCACAGTGTCACCGTTGTAGTCCTGTTAAAAAAAATGTTCGGGCGAATAATCAGGATACTTGGGTAAACATTTGTCTGTTCCGAGTTGCCTAGTACCTGAAAAGTACCGTTAGCTAGTTAGCAACAATTTATCAGAGAAATGAAACGAGCACATGTAAAGAGAAACGCTTTGTGTAACGTCAATGTATGGGAACGTTAACGTTATGCCAGACTATAAAAAAATAAGAATATATTACACCTTGCTTATCGACAAATACAGATAACATTACAGGATAAAACAGGTTAGCTTCTACAGCCACTTATGGTCTAGCCTACTTTTTTATTTTGGAATACATGTAAACACGAGGCACAAAACATTGAAGTAAAATCGATTTATTTCCGATGTTGTTCCTTTAAAAGTACCTCCCTCTTAAAATGTATCCTTTTTGTACAGTTTAACTGATTTGAAATAAACAAACTATTGTACTGAAGCTGGATGTTAGGCGGTTAGCTACAGCTGCTTCCAATGTGAACTAGATCAGAGGAAAACAATTTATTTCCTTCCAATTATTAATGCAATAGTAATTACATTTATATTTTTGGTCATTTCCCTTCCTGTGGCAGGACCTGCTACAGATGCTGACACTATTTGTAGCATCTGCCACTTACTTGTTGTAGCAGCCACAGACCTGCCACTGCTACCTGCAGTTGTTTTGCCACATAACGGCCAAGGTAGCTTCCGTTACCACTGACCTGCTGCTTTTATACTGGGTACTGTCTGAAGTCTAAAGCTACAGAAATCACTTTTTAGGGAAGGCTTTAGGGTGTGAGGTAGTAAGTGCAGTAGGTACAGATAAACTTAGCTGTAAATAAATGGCTATGGTCTGGAGATGGGTTTAAGATGCATTGTTGCTTTGTTATTTTTTCAAACTGGCTTTACTTTACATTATTTTTTACTAAACCCACTTCCTGGTTGAAACTGACTTTTCCCCCTGATTAGCCTCTATCATTGTAAACATAATTTTAAATAATATAGAATATGCATTAAAAAAACTTTTAAAATTACTTCAACCTATCAAGTTTTTAAAATTGGCTCTCCCCTTCTGATGTGTCACAGTGGTTTGGTCCACTGCCTACTAACATGCCCCTCTACACACATTAGTGCTCAGTATAAGTGTCTGTGGAGCTGCCTCTGGGAGTGTGGTGGTGGATGATCTCTAGTTAGAAACTCCTGTAGGTTAACTTAAAACAAAACATACACCACAAACACAGTTGCAGATGGCCCAACTTCCCTGCAAAGATATCATTTTTTTTTTAAGAGCGGTGACAAGTTCACAAATGTTGAAACTCTGTCCCCCCCCTTTATATATACAGTGGTTTCACACTTAAAAATGTTGAAATGCAGATGCAAACTGCAACTCCAGCTGCAGCTACATCACTGGCCCCTCCATCTTAAGGCATAAAAGTTGGTTAATACACATGTGAACATGATATGACAAGTTTTAAGGAAATGTCACTATGATACGTAGCCTAGCACAAATGTTTCATTGTACAGAGAAACATGTTTCCTTACTGTATATATGACATTAAACACTTTGAATTGACGTGAATTGGATAACTTTGCAAGACAAACATGAAGCAGGCCTCATGTTTGTGAACAGTTTTTTTGCTGTCAAGAGATGTTCATGAAGTTACGTTAACAGAGTTGAGCACAAAACACACACCATTTAACACGTTAAAATCTGTGGTGAAGGAAATAACTCTTTTAATAACTGTTTTACCTAAGAAAAAAAAAACCCTACTTCTGCTCAGCATCTCGCTAACAGTACAGAAGAGAGTCTGCTCTCACCGCTGGACTTGTAACATTAATAACACAGAAAATCGGAAATCAATCCTGAATGGAATCAGACACTCAAGAATCACGACATTGCCAAAGACTCACAACCCTGTTATAAACTAGTTGCAGCTTTATTCACTCTAGCAAGGTATAGACTTAGACCAAAGTGTAAGATTAATCCTTGTGGTAAGATTTCTAAGGAATTTTAGAAGGCATCTCAGTTATACAGCCTTCTAACATGAAATATTTAAAAAAAAAACTAAACGAAACTGGTGTTTAGGGTTGTAGTTGAAGATCTTAATATGCAGTATGCTTATATGGCTTTATATGCACAGTAAATGTGTTTGAGTTTATATTAGTGCTGTCAGTTAAACACGTCATTAGCGGCGTTAACGCAAACCCATTTTAACGGAGTCAATTCTTTTATCGTGAGATTAACGTTCTTTTTGGCCTAGCAAACTTTTTTTTCCACATGCTGTTGCAACAACTAGTAACGTTAGAAAAACTACAACACCACACCGGATCTAGCTAGACTAGAAGCAAAATAACAGGCACGCCGCTTGGGCTTGCGAGCCGGCCAAAGAGTAGTAGGCATGTTACGTTTTGAGTGGATGGCGAGCGCAAGACGCCGAAATGGATGCCAACAAGATTCTGAATACGCTACAAGGCAGAGCCTCTTACTGGCATGGATGACTGTCCCCAGGAATGGTGGTCCACACATGAAGGGTCACACAGTGAAATGGCCCGCCTTGCATGCAAGTACTTGGCAGCACCGGCAACATCAGTGCCTTCTGAAAGGTTGTTTTCAGTGTTTGGGCATGTTGTACAAAAGAAGAGAGCTTCCCTGTTGTCTGAAAATGTCAACAGGCTTGTCTGTTTGAGTAACTGGCTCAAAGCAAAGAAGTAGTAGGCTTACCTTTTATTGGCAACCTAAGTGTTACTGTTCATTCTTTCTGAAATAAGAGGCTGGGTTGATGAGCCTCTGGTGAATGAACTGCTATGTTCAAAGCAAAGTTTACCTGACATGTGCACTTAATAATTTTATTTTGTATCACCCTGTTTGCCAATGTTGTTTTTCAATAAAAAAAAACAAAAACATTTGCATAAAGCAAGAGCATTCAAATGAGAAAAAATAATGGGACAAAAAGAAATCAAGGGACTTTTAGAATAGATACAAATGTGCGATTAATTGTGAGTTAACTATGACATTAATGCGATTAATCGTGATTGAATATTTTAATTGTTTGACAGCACTAGTTTATATGTTTCTTGTAGAGACCTCAAATCCAGACACTCATAATGACAACACATCAGACCAACTGGGAACACTTCAATTCAAAGGGGTCCCTTACCCAGTATAGATGGGTGTTTTCAAGGTCAGATAATCCTTGAAATTAGGTGCTCCACGAGGGATTGGATCATTTTGTGAGTTAGCACTAGCTAGCTAAAAACTTAAATTTCAACAGAGCTGAACTGTTACCATCACTGACAATTTGTGTGATGAATGATCACAAAAAACTGGCCAGCAATTACAAAAAACAGGCATTTTGGGGACTTCCGGGTATGGCGGCAATCTGGTCGGTGGTCCAAATACTGAGGAAAACGAGGATATGGTGACAGGAGGCGTCGATACAGGTGAAGATAACATGCATGCTACGATGGATGCCCCGCAAGCTAGCATAGGTGCTATCCGCACTGACATAAAACAGGACACCTGGACATGAAAAAGGAACTGAGCGGATTTTGTGAGACAATCAAAAGAGACATGAAGGAAGAGCTCTGAAACTTTAAAGAAGAAGTTAACCAGAAACTGAGCGACATTGGGGCAGAACTTAACAGAGGCTAGGATGGAGGGGGTGGAGAACCGAATGGCCGAGGTGGAGGAGTGGAAAGCGACCGTGAAAAGTGTGCTTCTCCAGGCTTTGAAGGAGCAAGAGCGTATTGCGTCCAAGTTAGCAGATTTAGAAACATGCTCCTGCAGAAATAACCTTCGCATCTTCGGGATCCCCGAGGGCGAGGAGGGGAACAATGCGTGTGAGTTTCTAGAGAGATTCATTAAGTCAGAGTTGCAACTCCCGGACATCGACCTCAATATACAATGCTGTCACCGGTCACTCAGACCTAAACCACCATCACAAGCTGCGCGAGATCCGTGATTGCTTGTTTCCTCATGTACAAAACCAAGGAACTGTTGCTGAGCACTGCAAGGAAAAAGAAAGAGATACATATCAGCAGGAAAAGAGTCTACTTCGACCACGACTACCCAGCAGAAGTTATAGAAAAGAGGAAGGAATACGCACCATTGAGGAAGGTGTATAGCTTTCTGTGTATGAGCAACATGATTATGGGAACAAGACTTCTTGGCTTATAATTAGTGGTGGGACTCGATTAAAAAAATTAATCTAATTAATTAGAGGCTTTGTAATTAATTAATCTCAATTAAACGCATAATATTTGACACAAGATCAATCAATGAATAGACACATAAATGAGCTTAAACAACAAAATCATGTTATTTTCATCACAGAGTGTTAACATAAAGTGCAATATGAATAAAGAATATTATGATTGCATTGTTCACAAGGCACAAACTTAAATTCAAGTTAGCTATATTCAAGCTTTTATATTCATGACTTTTTGTAAACTTTCTGTCTTAAATACATTTGTTTTTGTTTAGTAAAATAAAAAAAAAGCACTTAGTACAGTACATTCCAGAAAGTACCACCGAGAGTGGATGTGAACCAGCATTCTCTAACTGCCAGTCCAAATCATTATTTTTTTGGTTCGAGTGGATTTGTGTGTGAGTGGACTTGAACCAGCAACCTTCAAGTCCCTAAGCCAAGTCCCTACAGACTGAGCTATTGTCAGTCGTGGACACATTTTGGCTCCGAGCCCTTGTCGAGTGTGGATTGGCGACACTGCCTGCTCCAACTAGGACCGTTGTTTGTGCTAGCTGCAACATGTTTGGCATTGAGGTGGCAGCGGAGGCTGGAAGTGCTCTGTTGATAGTCAAATTCTTTCTTGCACAATTTGCACACAACTGTGCTTTTATCCAGGTTTCCACCCACCGAACCCGGCAACGACTTCTCATCGGTTTATAAAATCTAGAAATGCATTTCATTAGTTTTGGAGACTGAAACAGGGGCCAAAGGTGGTTGCGGTGCTACCCCTAGAACCCCCAAAGATCTGATCAAGCAAACATTTTAAAAAGATATAACTAAACTGTAATGTTGATAATGTGGAAAATTCTTTTAGAAAAATGTTATGGGAGTATGACTTTAAGATCAAGATTCAAGATCCAAAGATTTATTTGTCACATGCATTGTACAAGTACAGCAGTGGTGAAATAGAATTGCAACCACTCTGTCAGCTGTTCAAAAATAGTGCAACCAAAAATGTAATAAAAACAAGATGAGAGATATAAAAATGAGAAAGGTAATAACATAACAGACTTAAATTAAATAGAATATATATATAAATCTGTGAAAGTTCTGCACCGTATCTTAGCTGTTCCTAGGACTATGTTCCTCTGGACAGAGACCTCATATGTTGTACCGAGAATCTGCTGGTGCAGGTGCAGGCTGTGCAAAGACAGTTCAGCACATAGCAGCAGGGTGTAAGATGTAGGCAGGAACAGCATACTTTGAACGTCATAACCAAGTGGCTGCATGGTGTACAGAACATGTGCACTGAGTATTACAGGCTGGAAGTCCCAAGGTTAGAGTGGAAGGCACAACCTAAGGAGGTTGAGAATGACCGAGCTAAGATCCTGTGGAACTTCCAGATCGAGACAGGCTAACCAACCGGACATCGTGGTGGTCGACAAACAACAGACGACAGATGTAGCAATCCCAAGCAACAGCAACATCAAGAAGGAACATAAGAAGTTTGAAAAATACCAAGGGCTGAAAGAGGAGCTACAAACAATGTGGAGATTAAAGGTCGTGCCAGTGGGAATAGGAGCATAAGGGGCTGTGACCCCCAAACTGGGTGAGTGGCTCCAGCAGATTCCAGGTACAACATATGAGGTCTCTGTCCAGAAGAACGCAATCCTAGGAACAGCTAAGGTACTGTGCAGTACTGATCTTTCACAACCATTATCTCCCAGATAAACAAAACAAAACAAATATTTGAATATATCCCAGAAACACTGAGTGTCCAGTTTCTCCATTTATTTTGAAATAGCTCTCTGAAGTTTCAACCTACCAACACCATTCTACTTGTCATCTGTTTGTAAGGTCGATATTGATCTTTCACACCTATTATCTCCTATAAAATCATGTAAAAAATATTCCAGAAACAATCAGTATTCACTGAGCATATTTTATGAATATTACTCGGTTTTATTTTGAAATAGTTCACTGGAATTTCAGCCTACCAACACCATTCTACTTCTCATTCTTTTGTAAGGTCGATATTGATCTTTCACACCCATTATCTTCCATAAAATCATGAAAAATATCTTAAAAACAATCAGTATTCATTGAGCAATTTTTTGGAATATTTCTTGGTTTTATTTTGAAATAGTTCAAAGGAATTTCAACCTACCAACACCAATCTACTTCTTATCTGTTTGTAAGGTTGGTGTTGATCATTCACACCCATTATCTGCCAGAAAACATGTAAAAAAATCTTAAAAACAATCAGTATTCTTTGGAATGAAATATGCCCCTTGATTATTATTTTACTGCATTACTGTATTGTAACATTTGAATAACGTCTGATCAATCTCTGTCTTCCAGTCAAAGTGCTATTGTCTGGCAGCAGGCCCAGAATGCACAGAGCTGGGTTCTTGGTGAGTTGTAATCCGAATAGATCATTTAAGAGGGTAACAACCCTTTCCCACAAGTGTGCATTTTTTTCACAAGAATACATGTGTACAAGAGTCCCCACTTCTTTCTCACACCTCCAACATGTGTTACTGTCCTTAAGTTTTATTTTGGCCATTTTACTGGGGGTCCAGTAGTTTCTGTTAAACAATTTGTACTGAATAAGCTGAGACCATGTATCACGAGAACAATTTCCAACTTCATCCATCCATCTATCAGCTGAAATCTGTTCGGCCACATCTTTCACCCAGCACAATCTCAACCCCTTCAGGTGGGGTGGTCGTGCCTCCCTGAAAATCTCATAAAATTTAGAGGCTCTCCATTTTTTATGTCTAGTAACCTGGACTAACTCCTGAATCCTGGTCACAGGGTCAGGGTTCTTCCCACGAGTAGCTTTAATGCAGTGCCCAATCTGTAAGAATTGCCAGAAATCCTCTTGTGCAAGATTATACTCTTGCTTAATTTCATCAAATGACTTCAATCCATTTTCGATAAGCAAGTCACAAAGCAAGTTTATTCCAGATTTTGCACATTTCTCCCACATAATAAGTTTTTTGCCAATTAATATTTTTATGTTATACCAAATAGAGGATCTAGGGGTAAGATGTGGGCTACATTTTACATGTTGATGAGCACTCATCCAGGTTTCTTGTACAAAGGTCAAAACTGGGTCCTTAAAGGGTACCGGTCCTCCCATCTGAGTAAAAAACGCCTCAAGGGAGGCTGGAGCCACCAGTTCCTCTTCCATTTTAACCCAGGAAGGCACCTGCTCCTGCAAATTATTTATCTTAGCTAACTGGGAGAGTGAAAAGGCATATTGATACAACTCTATTTTAGACAGTGATAAGCCTCCACCAATCCCTTTTTAATTTTACAGATTCATCATCATTTAAATGCGTCTCCTGAATAAAAGCAAAGTCGGTTTTCTTCTGTTTCAAATAGGTGAGGATCTTTTTCCTTTTCACAACATTGTGGCAACCTGCTATATTCCATGACACTATTTTAAAACTATTAACTATTAACTATTTTTTTCATAGTCATCTGGCAGAGTTTTGTTATATTTGTCTAAATGGGCAGCAACACCCATGGAGCTCTGTCTGTCCAACCTGAGTAAAGTTATAACTAATATCCTGGTAGGAATCATTGGTCAAAATAAGCATAAATGAACAAAATTGTAGGCACAAAAAAAAACAAACAGAAAAGAAAAGAACAGCTGGAACCGTTGGGCTACCCCATAGCCCAATGAACAAAACTTCTGCAGGTCAGCAGTACTCAAGGATCCCATTCATGGCTCCCCTCCTAACTCGCCTATTCCCATCCCTCACTCATTCACATCACACAGGTTATTGAAACCGCTGATCTAATTACTTAGATCACTCTCAAACTGCGGGCGAAATATAGGTCTGTTTCTGCCCATGTTAAGTGGCACCTGATCCCCACAGTCCTCCGCGGGACGATCTGTTGCTTCCCGGCCGCTGAAGAAACTCTTCACCTCTGCAGGGCTTGAGAACCGGTGTCGCTGGTTATCCAATGTGAAAGTCATAACAGCAGGGTATCGCAATGAGTAATCAATCTTGCGTTCTTGCCGTATACGCCGTACCTCATCATTTCTTGCGTTTTTTCTGTATCACTTGGGCGTAGTCCTGGAAATGTATGCAGCTTTTGTTTGAATAAAGCTTGCCTTCTGAGCTCACCGATCCTGCCTCGTGTGTAAATCTGCATTTGGGTCCATCCTCTAGTTCCCCCCCGACAAGTCCGAGGCATTTATTCACACCGAGCAGCCCGAAACCAGTGGCTGTGCGCAGCGTCCAGGTAACAGGTGCGCACTCAACGCTACAGCTAACAGGTCTCCACGCTGCTTTCGGGCCGCTCGGTGTGAACAAATGCCTCAGACTGCTCCACCCATGAGTTGTTTGTGAGTACAGGCATTCACGACAACGATATAAGCCCGACAACACGCACTTTTGGACGATTTAATGATAGTTGAGCAGGGTGATCGGAATGTTTTTCTTAGTTAGCGGACATGGCCGTGGACCCCTCTCCAGACCGCATTCTCACCTGACTGGCCAATGGGAACGTGGCCCCGCCCATGACATTATTTTCACATCGAGAGCAAAATCCTGAAACAAGAGCAAAAAATTGCATCGAGAGCAAAGACTTAGGTTTTGAGAGTGAGAAGAAAAACGTTTTGAGAGAAAATATTTTGACACTGCTAGCAAAAAATATATATTTGAGAGTTAAAAGTATTTTGAGAGTGATTATTTTTTTTTTTTTTCAAATTTTAAAAATTTCAAATTTATATTTTTTTTATGTTCTGAGAAAATACTTTCTCTCAAAAGTTTTTTTTTTTAGTCTCAAATATTATTATTTTTTGCTATTGGTATGAAAACTTTTTCTCTTTTTCTTTTCTTCTCTCAGATCATTTATTTTCTTGCACGTAATAAAGACACAAATCTAACTCCATATACTTTAAAGCTACAAGTATGTCATTCAAAATGTGCACATTTTGAATGAAATACTACTATATTTTTTCACCCCAAATCCAATGCCACCACCTGTGAGTCTACAGTTGTGGAGATAATTTAGACCTAAGGGAGACAGTGAGCAGTAACCAAGTAACTGTCATGCATTTGGGAATATGGGATATGGGAATGATAGTCAAAAATATAATTAAAATGCATAGTTTTACATAAAACAGCATCCAATTTTTTCGCCGGCCTATTCAAGGGCCCAATTAGATTTCTTTTCATGGGGCCCAAAATCCCTGGCGGCGCCCCTGGTTTTGTTAGATAGTTAACAAACGACAGTAAAAGCAAAAAAGTAAAAAAAGTAAAAGCAAAAGTTGCCTCTTTAAACATAATTTACCACTCACCTCTTAAAAAAAACTCCATGGTTTTGCAGTTCTTAGCTGCATCTGCAAAGCTTTTTTTAAGGCCCCTCTCCCTCCGTTGTTTGCTTGGCATGGTGATTGCTGGGGGTAAATGATTAAAAGTACCGGTAAATATAGTGTTGTAATGAAGCCAGCCACAGGTGTTAGCCTACCCGGCTACCACCGGTGCTTGACAGCAAGCTAGCAAGCGTTTGTTGACAAAAATGCTACAGGCTGAGGCTACGGTGAATAGTCAGACTGTAACTACTCAGATGGTTGCCTGTAGCCAAAAGTCAGCGTTCACTTTTTGGTTGACTTATTATTCTCAGTTTTAAAAGACTGGATAAAGGTGCAGTTAGGTTAGGCACCAAAGCTACTTGGTCTGTGGTCGTGAAGCATCAATGGGCATTAAGTTGTCCCACATAGATTAGGGAATAACATTCAGAAAATGACACACCAAGTCTACTCTTTACATGGTATGAATTAAATATTTTCTAGTTTTCTTCATCAAGCAGATGTCGTGACGTCTATTCTGATGTGCTTTACCTTCTTAAGGAGCAAAGCAGAAAGGATCTTCATTTTCAGAAGAGATGTCCTCCCAAGTCAGACTGAGGGTGCTGCCGAGTGCCAGGTGCTTGTTTGATGACCCTGTTCAGGTGAGGGTGGCCGGGCTGAGGTCGAACCAGGTGGTCACCATGAGAGCCACCTCGAAAGACGAGAAGGGAGTGGTGTTTAGCTCCTCAGCTACGTACAGGGCTGATGGTAGCGGGGAGATTACTCTGGACAGAGATCCCTCAATCAGAGGGAGCTATGTCGGGGTTGAAGCCATGGGTCTGCTGTGGTCCATGAGGGCAGGCAAACCGCACACAAAGTTTAAAAAGCTGAATTCACTAAGTCCCCACGTGGTGAAGTTCTCTTTGCACGAGGAGGAGGGAGAGGGCAAGATGCTGGGAGAGGTGACCAATGAGAGGTGTCTTATTGGCGATGGAGTCTGCCGGATCCCTGTGAAAGAGGGAAATATCCGAGGAGCCCTGTTTACTCCCCCAGGTTGGCCTATGTCGCTTTCATGCCTTAAATCATTCACTTACAAATTAATTTTTATGCCATAAAAATGTGTGTCATTTTGTGTTCTCTTGTGTCGCTTGGTCCAGGGGAAGGTCCATTCCCTGCTGTGCTGGATCTGTGGACTTTTGGTGGGGGTTTGTCAGAGAAAAGGGCCTCTCTGCTGGCCAGTCGAGGATTTGTGGTTCTGACTATGGCGATGTATGGTCATGAAGACATGCCGAAGCACATCGAAGTGGTCCATCTGGATTATTTTGAGGAAGCGATAGAGTTTTTAAAAAAACAAGACAAGGTGAGTTCTTTGAAGAGTCTTAAGGTAGAAATTTTTTGATTGTTCTGGACGCAGTTCCATTCATGCGTCCCTGCAAAAGAGCCAATCTGTGTGATATAGTGCCAATAGTTGCAGTTTTATTTTGCTTTTTTAATTCACATTTTTAACAGGTGGGCAGCAAAGGAGTTGGAGTAATATCCCTTTCAAAGAGTGGAGATATTGCTCTGTCAGTGGCCTCTTACCTGCCAGGTGTTGAGGCCACCGTGTGGATCAATGGCTGCTGCTCCAATACAGTTTTCCCTCTCTACTATAAGGGAAGCGAAATAAACCCTCCATTAATGTATGACACCAGCAAGTCAGTTCTCACAGAGTCGGGAGCCATTGTTGTCAAGGATAATCTTGACTATCCTCTTGCGGAGGAGAACGAGGGCAGCCTGATCCCCATCGAACGAGCCAAGGGACGTTTCCTCTTCCTGGCTTCAGAGGACGACCTCAACTGGGACAGTAAGGGTTTCATGGAATTGATGGTGGAGAGACTGAAGCGTTATGGAAAAGACAACTATGAGAGTGTGTCTTACCCAGGAGCAGGACATTTCCTGGAGCCACCTTATGGACCCTACTGCCTCTCCTGTGTTCATGGGCTTGTGGGTAAACCAGTAATGTGGGGGGGTGAGCCCAGATCCCACGCAGCAGCTGAAGTGCACGCGTGGAAGAAGATCCAGGAGTTTTTCAAAACACACCTGAGATGTGATGCTACACAGACTAACTCTAAGTTATAGATACAAGTAACATTTTTACAGAAAGCATATGAGCACATGAATCATGACACCCCAAGTGCCAGTTAATTGTAAATCATTTTGTAGGAATGTTTTCAGTGTTTGATTTAATATTGAATGGCAAACTCCACACTTCATGTATTCATTTATGGTTTTAAACATAGTTATACAGAGTCTGTGTTGTAAGTATTGTGTAATTAAAATCATCAATAAATGAACAGTATCTGGTGTATGTTGTCTTGTTGGTAACAGGCACTCACAGTATCCATTGCCAAGCTGAGATGATGGGTTTGCAGAAACATTTATTATTACATATTATTACATTTATTATGGCGACTGGCTCGGAGAGGCAGCAGTAAACATTCTAGCCCTCGTGCTGTAGTAGCTAACGTTCGCCTCGTTGTTGCACCACGCTCATCTCCATTTTGTTCATGTCTGCTTCGCCATCGAATGCTTTGCTACCTGATATGATATCCTTATCTGTGGTGTGTTAAAAATATTGTACTGTGTGCTTGTTTAAGATTAGAGAGTAGAAAATCAGTGGAGTTTCTCCTTATGTGTGTGTGACGGAACTGGTTCTCAGGGTATGTGAAGGACATACATACAGACAGGCAGACAGATTTCTGGCTTTATATTTAGATTATACACTTATAAACTAAAATTAGGAATAATATTCCTTATCTGCCAATGAAACCCCCTAAAGCCTAGACACAGGCCATTCATTTTAACCCAAAGATACGTCTGGTTCTAAAACTGTTTTGTTTCTACAAACAGCTCTGATTACTGCGACAGCTTACTGCTTGTACTCATTTCAGGTATTCAAAGAACACTTACCGTGAAGATTCTATTAGTTTGTAAATGTTTCAACCTTCCTTTCAGACTCATCATACCACACTGAGCAGTAAATCACCTCCAAACAACTAGGGCAGAACACGATAAAAGAGAGCTAAAAGGAAATGAGAGGCCGGGAACAAAAACACGACTTATTGGAAACTCTTGAGAGATAGCGCGTTATTGACCCGAGCAGGCTCGCTACAGCGCAGGTTCATCTAGATAGCAGAGCCAGCCTTGATCTGCCTCCTCGATTCATTAAGCAGCATTGTCGAAGAGCTCTATCTCTCTGCCTATCTTCTGTTCTTTGTGTTTATGTATCCGACTGCTCCCTTTCTGTCATTTCAGCTCTACGGAGCTCTCATCAGCCTCTGGCTTTTGAAAGGCAGGGGATGATTTGTTCCACGACCGTCCCTGCAGTTAGAGATGTACAAGCATCAGAAACTTCAGGTTGTATTTGAGCAGCGCTTGTGTATCCAATGTCGGGTCTTAAAGTTTATGTTTTAATCCACTGTAATCATTTTTACCGCAAACCTACGTGCTTTGAGACCAGTCGCCAGAGAGAAATGTTTGTATTGTACGTTTCTGCGAACCGTGGATATGTTCACACACACAGGCATATGATTGTTGATATATGACCGATTATATGTCCTTTGAGAAAAAATCATTTGTAAAACAGGGTACATGGTTTTCATTGACCCCCTGATTGAGATATGCTTTGATTATACTGGTGTTTATTTCAAAACACTGCTCGAAATGTTCTCCTCCACTTTTGCACTTCTCGTCCTGATAGTTCCCGTTTGGACCCACGTTCACAGTGTTTCTGAGCCGCTCATTTTTACCTCTGCTTACCATCTTGGATGACACGCATGTATGTAAGTAGCAGGCTCAATCTAAAATACTACAGTAAAGTCACTCATTTTAAATCGCATTTCAGTTCTAGTAGGCTTGTTTGATATTCTGCAGAATATATTGATTGTACTAACTGTATGTTTTCAAATGATCTTATTTCATTTTCAAAAAGCATACCTGGGATTCCTCCAAGAACCACTAGAGGGAGCTAACACGCCACACAGTTTGAGAATAGTGGCTGTATGCAATACTGTAAATGTGTCTATGCTTGTTTAGCTATTTCTTATATTTACGTGTGTGTGAGTTGGTCTATATCCCGTGGGGTTGTCCATTTACACTGCGTTTAAGTGCACTGAGAACAATTCCTGCACCTATCACCATGCTGATCAGAAAACTTTATTCCGACTTCCTGAAAATGTGAGCGCCTCATCCCATTAACAAAGATAAAACCGCGGCCTGTGGCACTGACGGCTCATGTGATATGAACCTTGTTGTCAAGTTCTGAATATGTCTGATTTGAACTTGAACTTTTGAACTTCCTGCGTCATGAATTCTCTGTCCGACTCACTTCATCTCCTCAATCTGGAACTTTGCCAGAAACAGAAAGAGAAAAGGGAGGTTTCGGGAAAATTTCAACAGATCCGGTGGTTTCCCTGGTGTGCTCTCCTAGCTGTTCCTAACATAATCCACCTGCATCATAAATCTCACTGCTCCAACAGTCTCAGCAGCAGCAGCAGCAGCAGCATAAACAGACAGAAAGAAACAACACCCTCGCAGTGTAAGCACGCTGTTGTTTTGCAGTTTTTATTACTTTAATTTGAGCTTGCAGGAGTCTGTCATTGCTTTTTTCTGATTGAGAACAGATGCCGGTCCGCCTCTGACAGGTTATCCATCACGACGACGTGTTCTGTGTTTATGGCTGCAGGCACCTTGTGTACAAAAGCTATAACTGCTGTATTTTTAATGAGTTACAGAGAAGAGGGAGCAGGAAGCATGGCTGAAAGAGAGAAACACAATCAAAGAGCAAGCGAGCATCCTGACAAGGTTTCATCTTTAGTTAGATGCTTTTACAGCGTTAACTTTTTCAGTTTTTTTGCAATGAGGAAATGAAAAAACAGACATAGAACATGTGTGTCTAGCACTTTAGATCAATGAATACAAATAAAAAGATTTAAAAGAGTAAACAATCAAACAGAAGACGTGGGGAAATCTTTCTTCCACATTTCCTGAAACCTCATTAAAAAGGTTTCTCGCCATTCTAAATATTTCATAAATTATATCATAGCAGTTCTCTGAGGATGGGGCATCTGACTGAAGACGTTTCTTTGTAATAGCTTTTCTCACAACTACGCTTAGTATTCCAAATAAGTGTTTCGTTTTAACATTTGTCGATGTTGAAGGTGAGTGCCTCCCACTTAAATGTTAGTGTCGTCTAAAATACAGTCACTGATTCTTGCAACAAGGTTTGTCAGAGTGATACTGACCTGATTTGAACTTCACACAGAGCTGTTCAACAGTGAGAAGTCAAGCTGTGTCGGTTTGAGCTGCGCTGGTTAAAATTACCAGGCTATCGCGGCGCCTCCATGTATCATTACGCTGTATTCATGTTGCTCACAATGTGTAATTAGCTCAACGGGCTAATGACAACGACAGAGGGAGGCAGAGTCTCTGTTCCCATCTGGTGCAGATCAATTTATTTATTTCTTTATTTGATGGTGTAAGATAAAGAGACAGTGTTGTGAATGTTTCCATCCATCCCGTTTTGCTTACTAGCTGTGAATCAGCACAAGCGTTCGAGGTCTCTTTTGGCATCAAAGTACAGGACAGGGTGACACAGACAGACTTCACAGTGCTTTTAAACTCAGACAGCTACGACTCTTGAAAGCCGCGGCTCTTATCTCAAAGTTAAGAAGAATCCCCGGCACTTTGTTCAATAATGCATCACACGTCGGCCTCCTTTTCTTCGCGTTTCAAGCTGCTTTAAAGTGAAAGCCTTTGGCTTCCAGCTTCTGCTATCTTGATTACTGGCTGCAGGGTGATCCCGGTGACAGAACTTGTTTCCGTCTCCCGAGGTGTCATTGTTAGATTTGATACTAAACTTCTGACCTTTTGGGTCTTACTCATTGTGATTTAAAAAGTGCATGTACAATTAAAAACACTCAAACACGGAGTCACAAGCTTGTCTGAAGCATCCTCTGGTATAGTTATCATCAGTGGATAGACTGAGACCGGTGCCCATATAACAATATTCGTATGTTGTGCCTTTTTGCCATCTTGCTGGCAGTCAAACAAGTAGATCCAAGTAAGTTTTATCACTGTGTGGTCAGTAAAGTGGTTGGTCCTGGACGTTGATAGCCTAGCTTTGCATAAACCTTGAAAGCACGCCTTACAACAGCTCCACAATGGTCTCATTTACATCTTGCACCTTGTTACTGAGATAACCTTTATTAGGCCAGAGTCAGCTGGGTCTGATGTACCTGTGCAAAGCCGGCATATTTTCGCAGTGGACATGATTATTGAGATGCTCGGGCAAATCTAAAGCTACATCATCAGCTGGCAACTCGCTTAGCCATCATTTCTCATTGTAACAAATCGAAACTCGGTGTGTAACGCTTTGGCAGCACATCCCACAAAGCACCAACTATCAGTCATTTGGGTGAAACTGGGTCATCTTTTATGGGGAAAGTTTGTTTTCTGGTTTTCCCTCCGATGTCCTCCGCCTTAACTCCTGTGTGCTGCTATTACAAGTTAGCTCTGTTAGCTGCAGCTGTGAACCACCACGAGGAGGTTTTACGGTCCAGGACCGGAATGGGGCACCAGAGCCCGACATCATGACAGAGCTGAAGAAACTGGAGGAGACGTTGACAGAGGAAGATAAGAGCAGAAGAATAGTCAGTGACCACGCAACTAATATAAGCTGGTGTGTTAAGTTACATGTGTTATGCTGTGGAACTTTAAGCATTATGGGTCAGAACAACGTGGCTGCAGACCAAGAACATACCAGAGTAACAATATGTGGTTCACGGTAATTTTCCTTTATATGTTTCATGTTTATCTCTAATGTTATTAATGTGCCCTTACATGGACTTTAGTGGTGCATTATCAGTTATTTAGTTTTCTCTGGGCACGTTTCTGTTGAGATAATGTGTTCCAGACCGCTTGATGGGCACGAGCTTGAGATACTTCAGTGAGTCGGTGAGTGGGAGTTGTATGTGTTTTTGAAACTTTTATGTCTTTTATTTATGTTGACGTTTTCATGGTGTCTGCTGAAACACAGAGAGAGAAAGAGAGAGAGATATGAATCATCCAGAGACATCCGTATGAATCGCGGCCATTATTTCGTTGGACTGGTGTAGCTGCACCGCTCTTGTTCAGACTCTTGACTGCTGCAAGCATGTTTTCCCTCAGGTCAAGTTTTTTAAGACACAGCATTGTTCTGACCTGCCGAGTTTTGTTTGTCGTTGCCACGTAACGCAACGTTAAATCGCGTCTGACAAACTGTTCGAGAAACCTGGTATTGGTATTCACGGCAGGTGTGTTGCCCTCGCGAACAGCTGGGGGCGCCAAATTGCACAAAGTACCAATTGCTACATAATGTTACTTTAACCTGTGAAGCCACTGTGTCCAACTTACATCTTTGAATGCTGGAATAAGTCTTTAAAATACAGAGTAACTTCTCCGAGGTGCTGTAAGTCCCTGGTTGTCGCTATGGATTATTTCTTTGTCCAGCTTGAAAATAAGTCTTTCATGCTAATTATGGTTTGAGAAACTGTAATGACTCATGAAGCCCTTTTTGTCTCTCTCCTATGTATTCATTAGTAAATGGGCATCAAAATAAAGCATTCAGTTCAGAGCCACTGTTTCCATCCAGCAACATTAATTACCTTTTTCATTTGCATAAACAAGGGCAACTCTAAACAGTTTCTATTTATAGTCTTTGTTTCTTTCCCTGCATCCAAAAACAAGCCACCATATCATCTCCTTTTAATTCATTTAACAAGGACACAAGGAAGCAGTAATTCCAGAAACATTTATTCAAATCCCTCGGCAGTTCAGTGGCCCTTGTGTTTGGCAGCCGCTCCTCACGCCTTCGCCAAGATGCACATGCAAACTGTGCGTGCCAGACTTTGAACGCGGCGGATCAAAGACTTCCGTGTTCCTGGTAAAAGCATAAAAATTGCTTGTTCGTCCCACGGGCTTTGGTCATTTCAACTGATCCCAGCGAGGCATGCAAAGGTTCACCGAAACTCAGGAAGATGGAGGTCCTGCAAAGATTTTCCACGTGTGGAAGGGTGCATATTTATAGTTGTCTGAGTCATGTTTGTCTAATGCTGTGCAGATTTATGCATTTATGCAGAAATACAGTGGATGCTGATAATGAGAGAATGCATTCACCTTCCCTCTGTCTTTGAAAAGATTGTGTATACGTGATGATTACACCCATAAACCCAGATTGAAATTGAAGGGATTTTGTAATTTTTATTTTGTAAGTGAGGACTCTGTTTTAATGTCTGCACGAGGTTTACTGCATGTTATGTGTCAACATCTTCAGCACTATGGTGTAGAAATGGCTCTTTAATCATGTAATACCGCTTTCATCCTCACAGGGGTGCTGTAGTTGAACATTTTGAGCCTTGGTACAACATTAGAGGTGCTCATGCTCCAGTTTTAAGGGTCGGTGCATCTTGCAGGACTGCAGACTGGACCTACATGGTGATTTCTTGAAATCAGGACTACTAAATCCAGATCAAATGTCTTATTCACTGCAATCTTTATGAACTTCAGGTTTCTTTTTGCGTAGTTCTCCTGAGAACTTGTCCTTGTCTTGATCCTGTCTCTTCTTCGTGTGCCTCAGGATGACCTCACAGATACATGTGTGAAAAAAGACTCTGGTAAAAATAGAAGAACTGGTTCAACTTCTTTGCTCAAGTAAACATAATAATGCACTAATGAGTTTCAAAGTAAAAAGTGTGACATTTCTACGGGCCTATTCTGTGCAAAGATGAACCTGAACTGAACGAACACTGTCAAAGTTAAAGATAGAATCAGTAGGATTTGTCCGAGCTGCTCCTAAATGCACCACAAAGACTGAGGGCTGCAGAGGGCTGCAGGGTCTCTGCAGATACGTTTGCCATGCGTGACATGCACTAAAATCAGTGTTGTGATGTTGGGAAAGTGCTGTGCAATGGATCAAGTCCATTAAAGCTAAAGTAACAAGCCTGTTACTTGAACATGTAAGGAGCAGAAAGTACAGATATTTGTGTACAAATGTAGGGAATAGAAGTAAAAGGTTCAAATAAAGTACAGATACGTGAAAAATACAGTAATGAAGCATGTGCTACTTCCCACCTATGTTGATTTTATCCTCTGAGGCGGCCATGGGGGAACCAATAGCACTCGTGTCAACCACTCATATCCACCCACATTCACCTCATCAGACACACAACCACACCACAGCATGAAAATAGAAAGAGATAGCACCATAATAGGCATAATGTTCCAATACAACCCTGAGTCACAGCACCAGCTGTTTCTGAGAGAAAGCTCTGTCACAGGTCAAGGGAGCCACTATGGCTCAGTCAAAGCCTCTTGACTAAACTACACGGACTATCACACAGTCAAGTGTGCTGTAATTCTTTCACATCTATTTTTATGACATAAAGCTCAATACTTCAGCAAAAATCCAGCTAAAGAAAAGGCAATGAACTTGAACTTTGCAAATATTCTACATGAGCCGTCTCATCTTTTTTTCAAATCCGGGTTCCCAGGTGACGGTAACACGCAGGTGTTTGCTTCACATCCCTCCTGGTCGCACTGCTGTGCAACGGGAGAATTAGGATGCGAGTCTGCATGAATGACTCCCAGTTAGCTGCTGACGAGTCCTTAACCTGAACCACAAATGAAGAAACTGGTAACTCTCAGGCCATCGTTGCGTGAGACACTACGTCTGAGGAAAATTACAGGCTGAAGAATTGTTAGTGGCTGGATATGTTTCTCTGCAACAGAGTTCATGGAAGAAATGACACGAGGTGGTTATTAACCTTCTAAAATATCACACAAATAACTTTATAATAATCATCAAACTGGAGATTAAATCGCTGAAATCGGAGGTAAAAGTTGTTCGCATTGCCTTTTTTCTCTACTCCCTATCAGTCCCTCGCTTCACTTTCTTCCCTCTTTCCCCTTCCCCATGCATGTCCCTGCCATCATTGCCCTTCTGCCTACATCCACCAGATGCCCTCAGACTTGCCCACCTTCCTATCTATCCTATATTATCTGGCCTGCAACGACCCCTCTCCCTCCGGTCCCTTCCTCTCCCACCTCCTCGCCTGTTCAGACTGTTCCTGATGAGCCCTGCTGTTACCTGACCTTCCCTGCCCACTCACTCACCTGCTCCCCCTTTCCCCTAATCGGCCCAGTAGTACATACACCGGTTAATTTCCACCAAGTGTCAGTGTTGCCTTGTGTTTTTGATTTTTGAGTTTCTGTAACCCGATCTGTCCCGTAAGCCTTTAACCGTCAAAAAGTCCCTGATTTTTGACCTGCAACAGTTAATCTTTCTGACATATCACTACAAACGTGAAGTGAAGTATAGTTTTGTCGCATCCACAGAAATAGAGGAAACAGAGACACCTCTCGCATGTCAAATGTACCACTGGCCTCATTTTAAGAGCTTGTGACAGCTAAGAGACAAGAGTTCAAAAGAGAGCTGCGGTACAGCAGTTATATAATGAATCCTATAAGAATAAAGGGGGAGACAGACGAGGAGGTGTCGAGAGGGAAAATGTGTCATTATATAACGTAATCATGAGAGGTGACAATGGCAATGACACTTTCAAAACGACGGAGTCGCTCCCACAGCTTGAAGATAAAGTACAAAGTGCTCACATGTCACTTATGGGATTTTGCGTTCTCGAGCAAATTAGGTGAAGGATAAAACTATCAAGGGCAGCAGAGACGCAGGAAGTTTGAATCTTTGTGAGGGAAGAATGTACTTATTGGTTGCTATTGTTGTGCCCAGGAAAGCGGCAGAAAAACGAGACTTTACTGAAAATAAGAGTTAAAGCGAGTCTTCCTGGGACCTCGTCCTCGTTACAAAGCCCGCTTTTTTTCTCCAAATGATGGGATTGTAAAAGCTCTGTCTGACCTCACTGTGGTTTAAACCAGCCGCTCCCAATTGTGATGAGACAACTTTCCTTTTCCTTTACTCTCCTTAACGCTTCACAGAGATATGGATATGGTAGCACACAGTTTGTGGCACACACACTGTCACACACACTTTGAAAGCCTGTCTTCTCTCTTTGGACTTTTCCAGTGAAATCAGAAATTAAGCAGCTGGCAGTGGGTCAAAACATCAGGACAGCAGGACTTACTGCCATATCAAACATACGGAACCTGATGAAAACAGAAGGAAGCAGTTGACTGAGTCATTTTGTTAGTAAGCGTCATAGTTGAAGGCAATATAACTACTGTCATGGTCCGGAATACCGAGTCGGGAAGACTTCTGACTTGCACCATTACTTGTTTGTGTTAAGTTCTAATATAACTTATTGGAGGATAAGTTTGCCATTGTTCTAGACAACCAACACTGACAATGTGTTGTCGCCTGTCCTGTGGACCAAAATATTTAAAAATCAGTGAGATATTTTTATCAATATATTATATTCTTAAATATTTGTATTTAAACAAAAGATGACGTGATTACCTAAGAAAGCTGTGTCCCTGTAGTTTTTGGTAACATTACTCAGACGGGAGACAACAGTGTAATTGTTGGGGACTATTTTCCACTGCGGATTAATTGATATTTGTGAATATTGGTGAAGGTTTCTGGCAAGTGTAAGTGAAGATAACCTGAAGTGTGTGTTCATTGAGCTCTGTGGCTGTCACAGTCATCACTGTGCCTCCAGTTTATCCCTTTTGGTTACGATGTTTCCCTTTCCCCTGTGTCCCCTGTGCTTGTGTGTGTGTGTTGTTCGCTCTCTCAGCTCCCTGATCGCTGTGGTTCCTACACACCTGCTCCAGTCCACACACCTGCAGTCCATCCTCTCGTCTACTCAGCAGCAGATATGAGCCCTCGGCTTCGCTTTAAATGCAAAATGCAAATTTCAGGGCCTCATTTTGTTTTATTTGCTGAACTAACCTTGTTTCCTGTGCTGCACAATCACTGCCTGTGTTTCTGCTCATCTTTCAGCCTGTTGATCTGCCAACTAGCCTCCAAGCTGGCGCCATCCAGCCACGCTCTTGTCCCGTTTCGCAAATAATATTCAAATTAAAATCAGTTTAAAAGCCAAAATAGACTAAAGATAAACACTTCAACTGGATTAAACAGGCCCAGAAGAATCATTTGGGAGATCATTTACAGAATTAAATTTCAATCAGATGGAGAGAGGAACTTTAAACCGTTTCTTAAAGAGATCAAAATAAAAATAGCCACTGTCTTGATGCGTATCGTGATGGTGGCTTCTAAGATAAACTGGTGTGGTGCGGAGAGATTTTTTCTGATACGAGTTCTCAGAGAGCCTGAAGCTGACGATGACAGATATCCATCTTCAGGACGGGGAGCTGATCAAACATACGCTAAAAGAGAGAAAATAACCGAGGAGGAAGAGGACTGCATGGTGTGACATCACTTTTGGGCATGTCACACAGCTGTTAATCTCATCCCATGTAAACAGCTGACCGAAATCTTTGATTGGAATGAAGAAATGTTGTACGTATCAACAAGACAGGAGTCTTCAGATGATCAGCAGCCTTCTATAATCACTCTCTAATTTGCTGCGTAAACTAAACCTCCTTAGCAAGGTTCGTCAAAAAAAGATATTTTACAGGCCACAACTTTTTAACTCAAATCATTACTGAGCTTCATGAGAAAGTGCCCTCTATCATTCTTTAGTGTCCAGGAGCACTTACATTTTCACTTATTAGAAAAGAGACACACCAGTTATAAGTGTGTTTGACATTTACAGTGTTTTCTGAAAGAGCAGCTAATTAGCTGAATGAACTGATGAATTATTGATGGGATCACATCCACGCCTTTAGGGATTTTCTCTCGATATGACACATCTGAGGAGGAAAGATAATAAGCCTGCAGTGTCTGCTGCTAACATAACAGGTCCTTGAAGCCATTTAACACAGTTTTTTTGTCATGTTCTGTTTGTCAGACCTCCATTTTGTGACTTTTGGTGTCACTTTGCTGCTTCTGCTGCTGCTGCTGCAACCCAATTTCCCCACTGAGATCATTAAAGTTTAATTTGATGTTATTGCGAGACTTGAAGTCATGAGTGGTGCTGATGATAGCCGGCGAAATGCATTTTGTAATTTCAAAAAATCGACAGGTATTCAGGAAATATGAGGAGGCTATTACATGAAATTGCATTCCCGAGTGTGCATCCCCCGCTGCTGGGAGGCACTTTGGTTGCAGGCTTGAATCTTCTACATATTGCAGACACATGGTTTGGACCCACGGCAGTCATAACTCACGGTCTGGGAACATTACGTGTGAGTGTGCTGCCGTGTTTCCTCAGGTGTTCGGGAGAGTCAGGTTGGGTAAATGGATCTCACAGCTCACTGCTCTGAGCCCTCTACACAGGGGAAGCACTGGGGCTGCACTGGAGAAGCCGGAGGATGGACATAATCTAATCACTGCTAACACACACACTCCGGTTACTGTGGAGCCACACACACTCTATATATACATATATATATATGATGCTTTCTTAACAAAATATTGAAGATGTTTTCCTGATATTTGAAAACTTTCAGACCCTTTTGCACACCTAGAATCTGAAGTGTCTAAGTTTGAAAGACCACACTAAGTGTTACCAGCATTCCTCCCTCCTGATGTTAACAATCCTGTTTTTGGACTCTGCTTTCGGCCCGGCCCTTGTGATTTGTTTGCCTGATTGGATTGATTTCCTGTGTACCACCTGATTCATCAAGTGAAGATTGTTCTTTAGGAAAACCCTGAACTGTCTGAGTTGGTCTCAGCCTGGTGTGTTGGTTTTGTCACTGATTTTTTCCTGCCCAGTCCAGAACGTATTGATGGCATTGTAGTGTTTTCGTAAAAAAACTACATTTCATAGCATCATTTCCACAATACGTGTCATCAAGTACTTGAGAAGACTTTCATGTCAAAAAAGGAGAAGATGATGGGGCTGGTGTTACAGCTAGGCAAGGCAGCTGCCAAAAGAGACCTCTGTTTGAGACGCTGTTTCAACATTTGTAAGCGTGAAACCACTGCATATTTTTAATGAGACGTCAGGACATTTTCCCGCTGTGTTTTTGGCGACAGAACATGGTATTTGGTATTTTAAGCCAAAACATGAGCTTTTGTGCCTAAACTTAACCAGACAATAAGCACAGTATTTTCACAACAACATACAACGAAACATTTAACCCGAAGAAACATAAGGTTGCAACAGATCAGTGGTCTGCAGGAATGTCATTTGCCAACATTTATTCTTGCAACTGGCTTGTTTTGTCTTCTTGAAATGAATGAACTTAAAGTGTGCTTTTATCACATGACCTTTTGCTTTTTTCTATCCCATTAAGATTGAACTCTAAGCACAGTATAATATACAGCACGTCCTGAACCAGCTTGTTGTTTACTGAAGCAACAGTATTTGATGTTTACTAGTGGGGTAAAAGAAGAGACCTTTATCCCAATCCTCGTCTCCACATGACGTCACATTAGCTGCTGGTGGCAAGAATGTCCAACTGTCAAGTTGCATTATGGGTAATGTAGGTGTCAGGTTTCTACAAAGAAGTAAACATACAAAAAGATGTATCTGGTTTAGCTGCATCGATTTTTGTGTTTTCTTTAGAGAGCTCCTCCACGCATGTATTAAGGCATAGATAAATTCTTGTGCGTGTGCGTCTCACATGGTTTTTGCAGAGAAA
>OMLP01040814.1:10913-37887 GCA_900302685.1 Spondyliosoma cantharus | reverse complement strand
ATAGAGCGAGGCATGCTAGTCCTGGATAATTTTAGCATGGTATCAAAGGATATTAGCTTGTGGTCTGAGATGGGCAAATCTGAGGCACAACAGTTCAGGGGGGTTACACCAGAGCAGCAGATTAGGTCGAGAATGTGACCTTTGGAGTGTGTCGGGAAGTCAATATGTTGCTGTAGTCCAAAGCTGTCAAGGCATGAGGAAAAGTCCTTTGTAAAAACATTGTTGATGGTATCCCAGTGGATATTAAAATCACCTAGCAGTATTACGTTTGGGGATACAGAGCATAGGGTTGTTAGGAAGGCAGAGAATTCCTGTAGGAAAGCATTGTTCGGCTTGGGTGGTCGATAGATAGTGGCCACAATAGTAGGGGTTGGGCCCTTGATTTGTAGAGCAATGAACTCAAATGAGGGATATACAGGCACTGTAATGGAGGACACTTTCCATATTTGATTATATAATATTGCCAGGCCACCTCCTCTTCCAGGGGTATGGGGTTGTGATGTGTAGGCAAATCCAGGAGGAATAGTTTGATTAAGGTGTGAAAAATGATTAGGCTGCTGCCATGTTTCAGTCAGGCAGTCTTGTTTCACTTTGTGATCTGATTGTTTGTCCTGAGGAGGATCTAAGCTGAAGACATACCCAGTCAGCCAGAGTCATCTCACAGGAACTTATCAGAGTAGTTAGAAACCTCAGCATATAAAAATACTTAAGTCTTAAACACTAATGATTCTCAACCCTATTCATGGCTACATATTCCATTTTCTTGCATCAGTAAGTGGCAGTTTGTTAAAATGAGCAAACATGAACAATTACCTGCAGTTAATAGTAATCCTGAATAAATAACAACTGTTTAGATATGAAGACCAGTTATCATCAGAAGAACAGCTTAACATCGTTGCCCTGTATGGAAGAAGTTTTGAAGATGAACAGCATCAGGATTGTGCAGATTTTTTTCTCTTCAGTGAGAAAATGAGGACCAAAAACAATCAAAATCAATGTCAGGGAGCAGCTTTTGTTGCTTTAATAACAACATTAACAACAAAGAAGCCAAACACCCAGTGGCATTTTCACTCGGAAGAGAACTTCATTGAATAGTATACAAAATCAAAAATAGATTGGTGACAGAAACAAAACAATCAACTGGTTTACCACTATCATATCTAGTTCTCTATATTTCTCATATATGAACACACAGAAACAATTATTTAGCATTAAGACAAAAGGGTCATTCAAGATCATTTTTTTGAAAAGCCTGATGTCCATGTCATATCCGATGTATAGCTTGTAATCAAGGTTCAAGGCTTAATGAAAACACTCATAACTAAAATATCGCAATTGCAGTGCACTGATCAACCATTAAACTCAACTAAAACTTAACGACTAAACTCAAAAAATATATTTAAAAAAACAGGAATGAATAACATAAAATATACTCAAGTAGAAAAAATTAAAAACAAATAGTCTCTGCATCATAATGGTGTGGTGGTTTGGACCAGTACAATGAAACCACAATGTCCCTGGTTTAAATCTGACTGGGGAACATTGCTACGACGCACACACATGTTCTGTCTGTCTCTGATCTTTAATTAATAACAAATGAAAATGTCCTATTCAGGAAAAATGACTGTAACTTACAACAAGTTAACTCATGAACATACCAAAGTAACTCTCAGAGTGAACAGGGATGACAATTTGACAAAAATGGTTGAGACCAAATCTCAGAGACCTCACATCTCAAATCAGCAGGTCTGCAGGGACCTTTAGTTGGTAATCAGGCCAAACCTGAGACATCCAGAGACAGACAGAGAGACAAACAGCAAGGTTGTGACATTGAAAAGTAATCAGCTATTACTGTAAGTAAATACATTGTTTGCTTTATTTAAAACAGGTTAGACTCAGCGCATCATGAAATCAATTTTGTTTTACCGTTCTCTAGAACTTTTGGTCATAAAGCTGACCTCAGCTTTAGGGGCCCTCAGCTCTGGAGTGAACTAAGTCTGTCTTTAAGATCCATACTTTCTCCAGTTGTCTTCAAAAAGCAGCTGAAAGAACATCTAATCTGCCTATGACAATCCTTCGTCTGACTTCGTCAAACCTTGTTGATCCTTGCGGTATATACTGTATTTCTATAACCACATTTCCTGCTATTCACAGTTTTATATCTCATATGTTTACTTGTATATCAACCTTATTCCTTATTGCCATTTTTTTTCTCTGTTCCTCTTTTTTCCTTCCAACATTGTAACTTTAATTTACCTTCATTCGACTAACTTTGCTCCTCTAAATTTTGTTTTGTTGCCCTTTTGCTGTGATTTAATTTGTTTGTCTGCATGCCTTTTATGTTAAACTTGCAACTGGAGTGGAACTCTATATAAACGCAACTGGGTTTCGTTCCCCTCCTTGCACTGTATCCATGTGATACGTGCAGAACAAATAAAACCTAAACCTAAAACCTAAAGTTACTTGAAATGATCACAATACTTACAGCTGCTTTAAGTTGGACTTTAAATCAGTCAAATTAAGTCTGGTAACCAATTCAAAAAGAAAGAGCCATCTTCTGGGAATGTAAGTATTTGTTGACATTTTCAAAACTTTTACTCAGGCGTTTGTTCATGTCCTGCTTTGTCTTCAAGCAACTTAAACTTACCTTAATGTAATTTTTCTCAATATCACGAAAGAAAGAGTTCTCCCTTTAGAATTTAGCAACCAGACCCGACTTCACAGCTGTGTGTCAGGTTGAAGTCATTTTGTTGAATAAAGCTTTGGGCACAAGTTGGATTATTTTGAATCATAATGTACTGTTTCTGGTACAATTTCTTATACCAGATCAACTGTGCGAGCAAAATATTACAAAGCCCCACAGTTTCATCTCCAAACTATAAAAATTAAATTTGCAGGAGTCAAGAACTGCTGTTCAGGCTTCAGAGACAGAGGATTTAGTCCCTGGAGAGAAGAAAGAGAAATTGCAGAAACTCTATAAAAACATGAAGCTTCCCAAGAAGACAACAACAAACAAGAGGCAGTTTCTATAGGAGAGCAGTAATGAAACATTGTCTACACCAGCTGACCTCTTCATTCTGGAGGTTTTTCTTCCACCGATGCACGGCAGCATCGAAACCAGTTTCTGAAAGATGGAGGATGTTGGTGAATGATGAATGACTCAATGGAGGATGGTGATGGAGGTCAGGACAGCTATCCACACATCCCCTGATGAAGTGTGTCTCCCCGAGAGAGACGCTAAACTACACACACAGTCCAAGGAGGAACTTCTAGATCTGTACAGGACTCTGTGCGTATTGCCCAGCAGCTTCTGTTCACACTTCCTGTCATCGCTGTGTCTGGCAAGTGATGACAAGTCTGAAGCTTTTAAAGAAATGTAGCGTTTATAACTTGCTGTGAGATCAGACTCGTCCGCTCAGAGTTCTGTCTTGAGTTAGGATTGTTGGGACTGCTGTCTTGAGTCGCAGTGTGAGGCAGGTTCATCCTGGGCAGGTCTGACAGGACTGAGTGGGCTTAAGGCTCCTATACACCAGGTCGACTGTCAGGACAGTCAGTGAGTGTCGGGGGCTCTAGACGTGTGTCCCGCCAGCCTTGGTTGCAGCTGGCTCTTTGTCAGTTTTGTGTGTAGGCCTTCAAGTTCTGGTCTTGCAATTGGCTTTGTTACATGTGTTCAAGCAACGCAGCCACACCGCAGCACACAGGCATCCAGTGTGTCCAGCCTGTTAGCATTATTTGTCTCCTGTCCATATTCATTGTGTTGTGTTGCCTCATCACAAACAACGCCTGGGCTCAAACACAAACTTGCTCTCCTTCGAATTAAGTGCAGTAAAACATATTTAAAAGTTCATGTGAACATCCACCTCAAGCTTTTTCATCTTCCCCATTGTCTCCATAAAAAACATATCAGAATTAAAGCAAACATTGTGAACCGAAAGCATTCACACTCTGACACATTAGCATACCAATTAAAATACCGTCATATCTCCCAGCATACAGATCTCCTCCCACTCACTAACACAGCTCCCTCTGGTCTTTCTTTGACCTCTGACCCCTCTGCGCTGCAATGATGACACTGATTTCATTAATCCTCCGTGCACTCAGATGTAATTAACAAGCCAGAGGAGAGGCTGGAGGTGAATATCAATCCGCTGAAATGGTGATGATGTGGGCGGCGGCTCCTCCATCCTCCCACATGTTCAGACGCGTCCATCAAGTGGAGAGCACCAGCATGGACACACAGGATGTTAATATTAGCACCACCGCAGAATCTCTGATGAACTGTCAACAGGATCTGAGCTTATTTCATGATGTGAACTTTAATTATTCATGAGCCATTTCAACAGAGAGTCAACTCTGTTCTACTTATGTCGACAGAAGAGGTGAAAATGATTTTATTCGGGCTGTTTTCATATCTAGGATTTTTTTTTTTTTTAACTCTGAACTGAAGACATGAAATGAAAAAGCAGGGGAAAGGAAGAGGAGATTTCAATCTGTGATTATATTTAAGATTAAAACATGCACATAAGAGGTAGAATGTGCTTTCCTGGATGATATGGAGTTTATTAGATGAGTTCAATTGAGTGTTAGTTTAATTCCTTAGCAACTATGACCAGGTCTGTCAGTTGAGGGATTTCTACACATGATGTACACCTGCCAACAATATGCTGTGAAGAAGATCTTCTGGGTTTTCAGACACATTCCCCGCCCCCATGTATCCCTACATCGCAGACAAAGAGAATAAATACAAAGATGTGAAAGTAGAATTACTTGATTTGTCTTAATTTCATTGCTCACTGTAAAATAAAATAGATAAAACACGCAAAATGTAAAAAAATCACAAAAGGGTATAGTCTCGCAGTGGAGTAAAATCTGGAAGTCTATTTCTCCTTCTCTGGACCTGTTTCAGCCATTTGAGCGAAGGGTTTGTGCCAGTGCAGTGACAATTGATGCACGTCAGGCAGGGTCAATCGTGCGTGCTAACGTCAACCTCTGGGTTGGGTTGCCAGGTACCACAACACACATGTCCAGCTGCTACCTAGTATAATTAATCTCCAGAGTTAGCAAACCATGAGCAACACACTTTATTTGATGGGTTTACTGAACATTTTTTTGTTTTTTCTAGACAGCTGTGTCGCTACGCCAGAAGTCAAATCAGATCTAGCAAACCTTGCAGTTTCTATCTGAGAGCAGAGACAAAACATTGTATTAAATCTGGAGTTATTTCTTCCTCGGGTAGACACCACCCTCGGCAGCATCACAGCCAGGTTCTCAAAGATGGAGGACATTTATTATTGATGATTTATTTTATGTCCTCCATAGACCAAATGACAGAAGCAATTAAGTTTTGATGGCTTGAGAAGCAGTCCCTAAATACTGATCCTTGAATATAAATTTCCTCCTTTTTGTTTTAAAATTTTTTTCCATCAAAGGACAACACAGGACAATTTATATCACCTGAATCAGCATGTGCAGATAAAAAGGATTTGTGCACTTTAGAAACACCTACTGAGGAGAAACACTGAGGTTCATCCAGACTTTGTTCTTCAGTTTACAGTGTGTACAGAACTGCCTCACCTTTAGATCATCACCAGGACGACCTTCGGCCACATGAAAGTGATATTTTGACGGCTTGTGAACGCAGCTCAGCTCTGTTCGGCCTCAGAGGGAAAACAGTAACAGCTTCATCTGACTTCATACAGCTATCAATGTTGAAAAGATGAATCCTCTGCTTTATCTCCTTCTCTTTATTCTGTCTAATTAGCCATTGGCACGGTATTGCTCTCTGTTTCTCTGTGGCCGGGCAGCAGTACATCCTTTTCTTCTGGCATCTTTTGGGAAATTAATTCATTTTTTGCTAAAGTGTCTTAATAATTACAGTGACATCGGGGTTAATTGCCTAATCTCTATTGCCATGGAGACATCCCGTTGAAATCCCCACACAATCTGTTACAGAAACAGCAGCCAGAAGATCCTCTGTTACCAGAGGGGACGCTCTGACCTAAATAAAGTTCTTTTTTTTCTTTTAACATCCAGCAGGTAGCGGACAGGGAGCTCAGGTACGATGTTCACTGTCATTAATTTTCCACTTTGATTTAACACTGGAAACTTGTTCTGGAGCAGAGGGAGGGAGGCTGTCTGCGGATTCTAAAATATGGAGGTCCGGTGTAACAATGTCAGCCAAGGACTCCTGTTAGTGCCTTTAAAATAAAAGTACTACGATTTGTTTTAATCTTAAACTTCTGAATTATGACGAGAAGTCGCTCTCTGTTAATAGTGGATCTTTAATTTAATCATCGGACTCGTCCTTCACCCTTTTAGCACTTTAACAGGCAGCTGCTTTTCCTGCACAAGATCTGTTTCTGTGCTTGAACTATTTATTGACTCATTTTGCAGTCAAGTCAGTCGCCAACGGGCATCGTTTGGTTTTACAAAAATTACATATATATACAATTTTTATAATTATATATTACTGGTGTAACGATACACAGAAATCACGGTTCGATACGTACCTCGGTTTTGGGGTCACGGTTCGGTTCATTTTCAGTACAGTATGGGAACAAAATGCAAAACATAAATTTGCTTGTTGTGTATTCAGAACATTTGTAAACCAACAATTTGTTGTAACATACAAAATACGAAAATAAAAATTTTAAAAATAGAATACTGTTGTGAAGTGCTGCCTAAGTTAATAAATTATTCTCAAATAAACAAAATATATATAAAATAAGCTTTTCAATGAGTAAAATATTCTCAAACAAAAACTATATGAAATATTATAAATATAAATTCCTCACAGCTTGTTAAAGTCTTTTAACAAAACTTTTACACAAGTGAAATGCAGCACTAACAGTTCCAGCATGTAGCCCTGTTCAGTTTTACTCAACCTTCATATTTTTTGCCAGAAAGATTAACTTGTCCACATTGACTCAGTTATTGTGAGTACAGGCTTTCATTATGAAGATATAAGGACGAAAATATGCACTTTTGGACGATTTATTGACATTCGCGTTTTTTTGGACAGGCATCGACACAGTCACCTACACTGTCACTGTGCTCCGTAGCGCTCGTCTAACAGTGGTTTGCAGTGGTCCGGCATCTCTGTGTGGAATAGTAGTGTTCAAGCCACGTCAAAATGAATATACATACACATGACTTGGATCGATGAGCAGGGCGATCGGAATGTTTTTCCTGGTTAGCGGACATGGCTGAGGACCCCTCTCTCTCGAGACAGGATTCTCAAATCACACATCCAGCACACCTGGGACCCTCGGCAGTTAAAATGAACATCAGAGTTAAACTGTCACACTGGAAACATGTCTTTCTCACTTGCAATATTTAAGGAAGCCGAAGTGTTCCCAAGCAGGAGACTGTAGCGACACGGAAGGGTGTTCAAGCTCTGGTTTTCTCGCGAGCATTAGCTATGACGTAAACGGGCTGCACGTGTAGCTGCCGGCGGAAAATAAACACACGCAACTTCCGTTCCAGGAACTCACCCGTGTACAGCCGTGTACCGAACCGAACGTCCTGTACCAAAACGGTTCAATACAAATACATGTATTGTCACACCCCTAGGTATTACCATCTTATTGTATTATCATCTTTTGTCATTGGTGCAATATTTGGTACATTTGTTTGTGTTCGTTATGAAAATGCAAGGACCCCAAAAAGTCACATAGTTGATAAAAAGAAAAAGAAAAACTTATACGTATATACGTAATCTGTACTGTGACAGTTGTGATTTGGGGGCGGCTGTAGCTCAGTGGGTAGAGCTGTTCGATCAGTGATGAGAAGGTCGCTGGTTCGAATCAAGGCTCCCCTGGGCGGAACTGAGCTACATGTCGAGCAAAATACTGGACCCCAAAATTGCTCCTGATGTGCAGTTGGCACCATGCGTGGCAGCCTCTGCCATCAGTAAGGGTCTTGCAATGAGCTGGCGACTCATTCAGGGTGTACCCTGGCCTTCGCCAGAACATCGAGTAACTGGGATAGGTTCCACAAATCCCCCTGAAAAAGGGGGCAACATCACCGCAGGGAAAAAAAAGCGGAAATAGAAAACAGAACGGAATGGGACAGTTGTGATTTGCCACATTGTTGTTTGTGTTGACCAACGTCACATAACAAATGAACATAACAGACTACGCAACATTTCAAACAATGCAACAGCATTTTTATTTTTATTTTTTTATCATTCTTAATCCTAAATAGATATCTGAGATGTCAATAGTTGGAGTAGAAAGGAGGAAGTAAGCTGAGGTATGCCCTTTACAATACAATGTGTAGTTCCACCTGTGGGTCAGGGCTTTAATGAATGGCACTTCTCTCTTTTTGAAACTATGTGTCCCAGCTGCTTCTGTCCAAAATAAAGTTTGTTATAGGGCAATGGGGCAGCTACTGTATGTATAGTAAGAAACATTATGCGGTTGGGAATGCAGCTCAGTTCTTTCCAATACTGTCATACAGCTAAAATGTATAGCAGTGTTAGCCTATTGATGTAAATAGCAATGTTGCAGAGCAGTTCATGTAGGCTTATGTTGGTGAAATACTTGGAAATATGTGCTGAATTGTATTAGCAATGACTGAATGTCTCCCCCTTTGAAACACAGAACAGAAGCCTAAGAAATGCAAGGACTGCTCGAAGAAGAAAGGAGCTGGGAACAGGTGGACGGGACTCTGCTGAGCAGTGTGTGTTGAAATTGTTATTATAAGACATTTCAGAAGTGATTTCTTTAACTGGGTTCATCCTGGATGAAAATTTAGTGAGCAGTGAACTACATGACATTAGACACTAAACAAGTATATGCTGCTTGACGACTGCAGATTTCAGCAACATAAGTAGCTTTTAAAAAATAATTTATGTACATTGTAAACAAAAACACATGAATTCCTGTATAATGCTAAAACTTCACTATATCATAAAGTACAGAAAAATGAAAAAAATATATTGTTACGGGTTTTAAATTCAACTAAATGCTTTAAGAGTAACAATTAATCACATTTTCATTCCTCTTTCACTAGTGATTCAATCCAATTTTACATGCTCTGTTGTAAATGCCTGGCATTGTATGACTTCTCTATGTGCACGAGGGCTAATGTGTCGTGTAGTTTTGTATAAAATTCAGCATGCTCACGTGTTCCCTCAGGCTACATGTCCTTGTTTCAGTCATGCTGTTCTCATGGTACTGAACAAGAAAATTACCATTTTCAAAAAAAGAGAGGACTTGAGTAATGACCTTATATCTCCTTAACAAAAAATATATTGATTTAATTTTTTTTCCTTTTATGTGATAATTATCACTTCATATGTTGTTGTATTTTTTATTTTTTTTTATAAAAAGAAAAGAGCTGGCATATTTAGGAAAAAATACTATTCTTCTTTTCTCATTTTTGTTTTGTGTGAAATATTTTTTTCTGTCATCTCAGTAACCCAATCCAGCAACACTGTGTTCACGGAGGACTGTGTTATAAGTGTGGTAGAAAAATACAATAGAGACAGGTATCATTGAAAAATGAGTGATGGATTATTTACCATTATGATAGGTATTTTATTTCAATGTTAATATGAGAATGTAATTGTTGGTGCTCTGGGTAATTAAGGTGTCTTGTTGGAAATTTGGGAAAAGGCTAATTAAATTAAATTAAATTAAATTAAATTCAATTCAATTAAATTTAACAGCATTCAGTGAATGATCCTTATCCAAAGACTTTGAAAGATACTTAAAGGGTAACTCCATCAATTTTAGTGTGTTTACAGGTGAGGTTTACAGGGGAGCACTATGTGTATGTGAAAGAGTTATATAAGGCATTTTGTGACTTTTGTTAGGAAGTGGCATGTGATCTGATAAAGTGTCTCCAGTGATACCGCTCAGTGGCTCAGTTGCATTATGGGTAATGTAGGCACCAGCTTTGAGAGTAGAGAGGAAGCGTGGACTAGGAAATAAAGGCGATATCTCTGTTTGATAATTCGCTTTTAAATTGGATAATGAGTTCAAAAGTGTTGTAAGGCAGACCATTGGACTGCTTCTCAAACTTGGTGCCTGCATTTTCTCACAATAAAATTTAGTTGCTTAGTGACACATCTGGAGGCAATTTATCAGAGTAGATGCAGCCTTTGCATGCAGAGTTTGGCATATACAGTAGACAAGGGTGAATTTGAGAGAGTTCACTTCTACCCCTTTCAATTCATTATGTTAGTGGTGAGCCACATAGACTGAATACCATAACAGTACAAAAGAAATGGCTGGAAGAGTGCTTATCCTTTATTTAACTGCTGGATCAAATTTGTTAATGATATGAGTTCAAAAAATGTTTTTTAAATAAAGCTATTGTATAAAACCAGACTAAGATTTCTATATCAGATTATTATTTAGTCCAAATTTAATACAACTTCCCTTTAGTTTAAATCTCTCTCTGGCTTGTTAAGTACTGTCTTTGTACAGTACAATCTCGATAGATAGATAGATAGATAGATAGATAGATAGATAGATAGATATGGGGAAATAAAGTAGTTCTTGGGGAGCCGCTGTTTGTGGCGCATTGATACAATGTTATGCGCCTAGGCTGACGTCACATCCGTCCCTCCAGACAGACTTTTGTCTGCCGGCATTTTCTTTTTGTATTCCCAATTCCGTCTTTAGCGCTTAGATAAATCTTCTGTTTTGTGGACCGGCTAGCGGATTTCAACGAAGTCCGTTTTTTCGACGGTAGTCTGCTTCACAATGCCTGGATTTTCAGACAGAGATCGTGGCAGAGACAGAGGGTAAGTCAACTGACAGCTCCGGTTTCCTTGACGTTAGCCGAGATGAGCAGTTTAGCATACAGCTGCTAGCGGCAGAGCTGTCATGGCTGTGTTGTCAAAACAAGGCAGTGGTCTTGTACTCTATGCTGCCACCAGTTGTAATTTGGGGTGCATACTTGTATTTAAACACGATAAACTGCTGTATGTGGTCAGGCGTGATTGGAGTCATTGAGGTTTTCGTATTCTCCATTTTCCTGCTGATTAGAGATAAAATGGCAGCTAACGACGGCTGTGTGTCGGTGGCAGTTAGCACGGCAGCCTTCTTGTTATGTGGGCATGTGACGCAGTGATGTCTCTTTTGCGGATCCACACCCGAGACGAAGATGTGATTTGCAGAGGCCAAAATTCATTTTAACGACTCGTTTTCCATTATTATTTCCACCGGGGATGTGTCTTAAGGGAGGTAAAACGAAGATCCATCCAGTGTCATGTTTTTCTCGTGTATAAACAGGTCATTTCAACCTCAATTCAGTATGTCAATCTGACAGGTTAACGTTACTTTGCTACCTGACTGGTGAGCACAGTGTCTAGGACTAAAGCATTTGTTTTACGTGTTAGGTATTTAAAGTGGAACTAAGCAGTGTTGGGTTTGGGTTTGGCTACAATAACACATTGTGGCAGTGAAAGTTGTTATGGATAAAAAACTAAAAAAAAAAATGTTTTCTGACTGTGGTGTTGTGTAAAGTAAGTAGTTGGCTCTAGGTTATAAACTTTATGTTTGGAAGATTTTGTCCTTTCTCAAATGTTGATTGAACTGTTTATGAAGGCTGTTTACAAATTCAATTACCTTTGCCCTGTTGTGTAATTTATTAATTTGGTGTTTAGAAACTGGGAACAGAGGGAGAGGGACACCCCAGAGATTTGTAGAGCTTGACTGCCGAATTCAGTATTAGGGGTGAAAAATATTGTGATGTCAATATATCACACGATAATCTTATTTTTACAGATTATATACATAAACGCACATTTTTTACACAATCCCTAAAATGTGGTGGCAACGATACCCATGTTTCAGAGGCAGGAAGTCTAACTATAAACTTTACTGGCCAAGATGACATCAATGCACTGAATCAGTAAATTTCACTGGGAATTCTTTGAAATGATGAATTACCTGCATCTTTTCTGCATTATGTTCTGTAGGAAAAATACAATTAAAATCAAGATAAACTGAACTCTTAACTGCAATAGCATCCTTTATCTGTCAAACTGCATCAAGATCTCCAAGGCCAAACTAAGGTGGTCTGGATAACATCACTATGCATCATTAGATATAAGTGCCAACAGGTGGCTGTTTTTAAGATGCATGTCCCTCTCTTTTTCACAAGATATGGTGGGGGACCTCCTCGTTTTGGTGGTGGTGGAGGAGGCAATAGGGGTGGACCCCCTCCAGGAAAGTTTGGCAACCCTGGTGAAAGACTGCGAAAGAAGCACTGGAACCTGGATGAGCTTCCAAAGTTTCAGAAGAACTTCTACCAGGAACATCCAGATGCCACGCGCAGACCACTTGTAAGACCAGATACTAGCTGTTTCTCTGTTGTCAGTTTTCATTGGGTTGATCTTTCTTTCTTTAATCCTCAACTTTAATAAGGAACTACGTTAAGTTAAACAAATATTCCAACTCGCAGAGTCAATGGCTTTTCCTGCTGTTTCATGCATGCTTCTGTGTATTCGTATTAACAGCTGTCTTTCTTCCAATTCCAGCAAGAGGTTGAACAGTACCGAAGAAGCAAAGAAGTTACAGTCAAAGGACGGGATTGCCCCAAACCAATCGCAAAATTTCATGAAGCTGCATTTCCAAGTGAGTAGAAATTAATTCTCCACTACAAAAATAATCTTAAATAGTCCTGTTCCTTTCTTTGCTGAAATACGTTAAACATCTCAGAATACTGTGTCACTGTCAGACAGTAAACAATTTAACTTGCACATGTTAATTCTTCAGGCTACGTCATGGATGTTATTAGCAAACAGAACTGGACTGAACCAACTCCCATTCAGTCTCAGGGGTGGCCAGTTGCCCTGAGTGGTAAAGACATGGTTGGCATCGCTCAAACTGGGTCTGGGAAAACCCTTGCCGTAAGTGATTTTTTTTCTATACCCCTTCTGCCCAGCACACATATGAGAAAAATCTTCCTTCTGACAGACGGCAAGTAACTACCAGCAAGAAACCAGTTACGTCCTGCAGATGTGGGTGTATGAAAATTCTAGCAATATGCTGTACTCTAAAGTGGGTTTACCCAATTTATTCATTCTATATTGTTTATTCATATTCTGATCTGTTTTTTGGTTTAATTCTTCTGTACCTCTCAGTTGGACTGTGATCACTAAGCTGGGACTGGTTCAAGATAAGAGTAATGTAAACATAAAAATAGCCATATAAGATGAGATGTTGCAACTTGAAATAAAGATTACACTTGTCAGCTGAGAGAAGGAAAACAAATATACCCTGCTGATGTTGTGAAAATTGACTACCAGGAATCTGGTGCTTATCTGAGCACTGATACTGTATACCCCTCATGTACTCCTGTTAAATGTATATTTAAAGCATTTTCTTGTTTTTTAGTACCTTCTCCCTGCAATTGTGCACATTCAACATCAGCCATTCCTGGAGCATGGAGACGGACCTATTGTAAGTAAACTTGAAAATATATTCTCATCATGTGATAGTGTGGTCTCTATTATTATTGGATGATATTGACGGAGTCTATTTATTTTTCTATTTTTGAAGAACAGGGAATTACCTAAAGCTATCATTATATTATAACTAAGATGCCTGAGATGATGCCTAGTCTTCATAATCATACCTGATCTGCAGGCATCATTCTTCCTTGATTGTGGTGATGTTATTTGGCCCTGTGAAAAGATTCTCTTACATGAATGGATGAACACAAAAGTTGTTTTGACTCCAGGATGTGTGTTGTATATCTTCGACCAATGTATTGATGTGAAGCATACAGTACACAAATAACAATTGCTATAATAAAAGTATCATCTGTCTTCAGTGCTTGGTGCTGGCGCCAACCCGAGAGCTAGCTCAGCAGGTACAACAAGTGGCTGCTGAATACGGCAGGGCCTCACGTCTGAAGAGCACCTGCATCTATGGTGGTGCGCCCAAAGGACCCCAAATCAGGGACCTAGAGAGAGGTATGCTTACTTCGTTAATCTTACTATTTGTTTTCAGATTTAAGGTTTGTTTGTGTGTTTAAATGTGTAATATTGTGTTTTTTCCTTTTTTCTTTTCTTTTTGAAGGTGTTGAGATTTGCATTGCTACCCCAGGGCGTCTCATTGACTTCCTGGAGTGTGGCAAGACTAATTTGCGCCGTTGCACCTATCTGGTGCTGGATGAAGCTGACCGCATGCTGGACATGGGATTTGAACCTCAGATCCGCAAGATAGTGGAACAAATTCGGGTAAGTGATGTTATTTTCTTTAACTTGGCAGGCGATTGTCATTGTTATTGAGAAAATTTCAAGTAAACCTAATTGCTAAACCACAACCATAACTACTACCCATTTGCTTTGTTTATATGGAAGATTTCCCACTAACACCTAGATGAAAATAGCTGGCAAGATACAAAAATGTTCTGGAGTGAGGAAAATGCAAGCACATGTCCAGCTGGTGCATCATTGAATTTTTAAGTTACATGTGTTGGCCAAATGCACTGAAAAGTTGCAAAACGGTGTTGAAATCCTCCTTTTTGTCTTAAACAGCCAGACCGTCAGACCCTGATGTGGAGTGCCACCTGGCCCAAGGAGGTTCGCCAGCTGGCTGAGGACTTCCTGAAGGACTATGTCCAGATCAACATTGGCGCACTGCAGCTCAGTGCCAATCACAACATCCTGCAGATAGTTGATGTTTGCAGTGACATGGAGAAGGAGGACAAGTGAGTTGATGCGATGCAAAATACTTTATCTTATCTGACTTTTATCAGGTTCTGGTTCTTGCCTCTCAAAACCTTGCTTCAGTATGCGATCAGTTAAAGAGCAAATTGTTAAGTGTATTCCTGTACCTCAGCGTCACAATCAGTAGAATTTTTTTGTTTTGTTTTGATTCAACATTCCTTCATGTCTTCTGTTAGATTGATCCGTTTGCTGGAGGAGATAATGAGCGAAAAAGAGAACAAGACCATTATTTTTGTGGAAACCAAAAGGCGTTGTGATGAGCTCACCAGAAGGATGAGAAGAGATGGGTATGAATCTCTTCTTCTATCCCTTCAAAAGAAGGATTTGAAACCGTTATCTCTCATTGTTCCTACTTTTTGTTTTATTGTTTAATGTTCAATCTGTCTGTCACAGGTGGCCAGCAATGGGAATTCATGGAGACAAGAGCCAACAGGAGAGGGACTGGGTCCTTAATGGTGAGATTTAGTTAATCAAATTGCAAGTTACAGTTTTTAAAAATCATCATTGTCAGTCTGCTCTGCAATTGAATTGAATTCTGTCTGACCTTCTCCCTTCAGAGTTCAGATATGGCAAAGCTCCAATCCTTATCGCTACAGATGTGGCCTCCCGCGGCTTAGGTCAGTATGCCATTGATTACCATCACGTTCTTATCAGTGTTACACTTATTTTAAAGAAAGTGGTTTTGCTTTCTTTAACTTTTCTATGCATTTTCTGAGTTTTTCTCACCTTAAGGTGGAGTCTTTGTGGCAGGCGCTAGGCATGACAGTCCCAGGCCTCGAGAGGGAGAAGGATGACATATTGGAAGTGCTCAACTGGCTTGCCACCCAGTGGGCCTAGAGAGATGAAAGCTCTTGTGTGCCAGTGATCTTCAAAAGGCTGTGTGGCTAAGCCTTTGTCTCTGATATGTTGTTGAAATACACACACATCTGTTCTCTGTCCATGGATTTCACCTGACAAATGCCATCCAGCTGTTTCCAACTCAAACGTAAAAAAAAAAAGAAAAAAAGAAAGAAAGGAAAAAAAGATATGCTTGATGTTGTGACTTTTGCCTTGCATGCTGTTGTGTTAGAGAGCGCTGTATTGCAAGTCACTTGTTTGAGATTTGGAACAATTGTTACCTTTCGGAGCCTGTATCACATAGCATGGGTTTTTGTAAGCTTGTCTAAGCTTTCAGTTGTTTTCTTTTCCCGTCAAAGTGCTGGATTTCTAGAAATGGAGAGAGCAGTTTGAAATCTTTTATTTGTCTCTGAAAATTTGATGAGACCTGGCACATGTGTTTATGGGGTAGTGGGAACATCTAGTGAGAGGAGAAAGAGTGAGACAGCTCAAACCAAAGTTCCTCCCTCGCCTGCGTTTTATAGTCATGTCGAGACCTGCCAACGAGAGACATTTTCTCAAGTGAACACTGGCTTCTTGGAAGATCTTGCCTTGATGAGACTGATGAAGGGGGGTGGGGGGAATTGTTCTGTGCTCTGTGAGGGGTGCCACTGGGGGTCAATGCTTGGGCCTTCTTCATTTTTACCCCTGTTCAAATTAGTACATGGTCTATTTTGTCTTGGCAAGACATGCAGTTCGGCCTTTAATATCAAGCTTCTTTTGAGAGTGTACTGGGAAAAACGGACCTGCAAAAATGTACCACAGAGTGGTCCTATATTGGCACATGAGGAGGCCCCAGTGCATATCGTGGGCCAACTGCGTAGAAGCTCCTGGATGTCACTTGACAATTTGTGGGGGATTTCGCTGCATTGGGAAAGGACTAGTGAATGCATACTCCTTTATGGTAAGACTTAAATCCCATTTTTTTTGTTTTCTCCCTTGGTTAACAAAAGGGAGACTGAATGTCTTTTGGATCTTTTTGATTATGGTAAGCAATTGGAGTGTGCATCGTTTCTCTCTTCCCACAGTAGTATCCCATGGAGTAGATGTGTACACAATCTTATGTTGTTTTAACTTGTTCCCTCCGCAGCCTAATGACCAATTTCTTCCCCAGCCTTAACAGCTGCTAACTTTTCCCTTTGGTCTGGCTGTTGTGGTGTGCAAAATCTTGTGTGGCCTCCATGTTTTGTTTTGCCACACTGCAACACTTTCACAGATGTGGAGGATGTGAAATTTGTCATCAATTATGACTACCCTAACTCCTCCGAGGATTATATCCACCGCATTGGACGCACAGCCCGAAGTCAAAAAACGGGCACAGCCTACACCTTCTTCACCCCCAACAACATGAAACAAGCCAGTGACCTGATCTCTGTGCTCCGCGAGGCCAACCAGGCCATTAACCCCAAGCTGATCCAGATGGCAGAGGACAGAGGAGGTACAGTCTGATACTTGTTTACATTAATACACTTATAGTGTTCAAGGAAGACGTGTTTCTTTTAGTATACATGAGAATTTATTCTTGGGCTCGACGTCAATTCTATTAAGGCTTCAGCATCAAAATAACTTTTAAAATGATGTCTAAGTAAATCTATTATGAACATTAACACTAGTGTCTTCAAGCCATCCCTTTAACTGATGGATGAGGCCAACAGTTATGCATTTTCCATGTGTGTTAAGGCTTGTATTTATCTTGCTGTCTCTTAGTTTTTCTGCCATATTGTTGTAGGTCACTTGTATTAAAAGTCTCCTCTCCTCTCTCCCATCTTCATCTGTTTCAGGTCGTGGAAGGGGGGGAAGAGGTGGCTACAAGGATGACCGTCGGGATAGGTATTCTGGGGGTGGGAGGAGCAACTTTGGCGGTAGTAGCTACAGGGACAGGGACGGTGATAGAGGGTTTGGCAACGGGCCGAAGAGTGCCTTTGGTGGCAATAAGGCCCAAAATGGTGGCAGCTATGGGGGTAACAGTGGTAACTCTAGTGGTAGCTATGGCAACAACAATTACAGCAACAGCAACGGACAGGGTAATTTCGGTTCACCGGCAAACCAGGTGGGTGCCTTTGGTAACCAAAGCTTCCAGGGCCCCCTGCAGTTCGGGGCCATGCAGCGGGCCGCCCAGAATGGCATGAACCACCCGCCGTTCCCTTTCAACTCTCAGCCACCACCACCACAGGCCCAACAGCCACCACCCCCACCACCAATGGTGCCCTACCCAATGCCACCACCCTTCCCACAGTAAATAACATACACGCACAATATATGGAACCAACATGATTTTTGTTAGTCTTGAAATCTTACAGTATGATTATTATTATTATTATTACCCTTTGTACTGTTTTAACTTTGTTTTGCTTACAGCAGGGTTGGAATTATTGAATAAACCCAGAGCATTAAGTGGAGTCATAGACACGCCTCCTATAGTGCAACTTTGATTGCTGCACTTTTCCTTGACTGTTTTTTTTTTGTTACATTCCTCAGTAATTTATTTTTACTAGGTAATGCAGTGTTTTCAGTTTGTCGTATGTTTAAAGTGATGTTATGAAGATCATATAAAAAAGGGTTTGTGTGGCCCTTTTAAATAAAAAGAAGAAAATGGGACCTTTGTGTTGTGTTGTTTGTGTTGGAAGAATTGCTTGAATAAAATTGTTTTGACAGGGATCTGTGCATCTAAACCACACAGAGATTACAGGATCAGGAATACCTGACTCATAATACATAAAGCCGGAACACTTTTTTTTTTTTATGTTAGAGGTTGATTTGTAAGCAGCGATGGCATGTAAGTAAGTACAATTATGCAAGTTTTGTACAATTTTGAGGTACTTTGAGTATTTACATTTTCTGCTACTTCATATTTCCACTTCACTACATTTTGGAGGCAAATGTTGAACTTTTACTCCACCACATTCATTTGATAATATTGGTAGTTACTTTGCAGATTTCAGGCTGCATCAGATCCGAAGTTGTGTATTCTCTATTAATTTCATTAGGGAAAGGGATTTAAAAGAAATTCATACTGATAATCAGAAAAGTGTTGAATATCAGATCAGGCCGCTAATCGAACAACACACAAACAGTAGTATACACTATATACATACATGTAAGTTTATGTACATCTTGTACTTTAGATTCTTAAATACATGTTATATCAGATCCTTAAAAACTTTTACTCAAGTACTGTTCATATGAGTGACTTTCTCTTTTTCCCAAATAATATTTAAAAATGATGTCTTCTGTGTGCTTGTAAGTAAAAATGCGCGGAAATCAAAACAAACCACATATTCTTTGGTGTCATGGGTGGTTCATCAATCCTTGGATGTCCCACATTTTCTGGAGCAGCTACTTCATTCAGCTTAACTGGACCTTCTAATGTCACTTTTGTTAAGGGCTGTAGTTACCATTGAGGACACTGAAATCATGTGCTCGTCTTTTCCTGGGAATATGGGGTTCACATTCTCACAATTTTATATACTACTACCCTTTGGTGTGTATCATGTAGGTTGACAGCAGTATTTATTCTTTCTATTATTATGTATTATATATGATATATATTTAAATTTGATAAAGCCAACAAAGAAATTCCTCACAAGTTTTTTTTTAATTAAATTCAGTGGAGACAGGGCTTGGGAGCAGCATTTAGACTTCCATGTCGGTGACACTTCTAAAACCATGGTATAAATAATAATGTAATTGGGATGGTTCAGCATATTGTTACCTCAGTGGGACTTCCATTAGTATCAAATATCAACAGTATAAAAATAATTGTTTAAAATAAATTAATATTGTGGCGAAATGACAGACAATTCATTGATAACTAGTAAAAAGACAAAAAAAATGTACTTTTCATCAAAATAAAAATGTTAAAAGTCTGGTATGGTAACCCGGATGTTAAGATGCAACTACTTCCGGGTCATTTGTCACATGTAACTCCTGAGAAGTTTAAATATTTGTCCTGCGGTTATCAAGGGGAAATAATTTTGTGACTCCAGAAAATAACAACCGTCGGGCGAGTGCATTTTATTTTTATTACACACAAACTAGCATTTGCGGTAGACATGTAGCGTTACATGACGCTAGCTAGCTAAAATATGCCACAAATGAAGGCTGAACAGAAGAAGGAAAAAGTGTTCACCACTCTCTGAGCCTGACAACCCTAAACCCCAGCTAACATCTTAGCTCAAACAGTTTGTTTTACATTCGCACTCGTGGTTTGTTTGTCCTGCTAATTAGGGTGTGAGTCAACATAAAATCTTTGGATTTACCTGTCCGTCACTCCTCTCAAGCCTTTCGTCATGTTCACATACTGTGTCAGAAATGTACTGTCAGGCCGTCTGTGCGTATTGAACACCCCACGGTGCAGGAGACACTTCAGCACATCATCAGGCGAGGACTTGGATCAGGTGAGGACTCTGCTGCAGCTCTGTGTGGACAGACGGTACGTCTCACCTGGTCCGGCTAACACAGAGCTGTTTCAGCGGGGGATGAGCTGCAGTTATGGACCTCTGGGCATGGAGCTGAGGAGAAACCTGCTGGAGCAGTGGTGGCACTCTGTGACCAGGTCCACAGCTCAGGTGCTTGGGATAAACACTCTGAACAGCAGCACAGTCTCAGAGACAGATGGACAGGGACGACTGAGGATTGTAGAGTCTGGAAGTTTAAAGCAAATACTTGGAGAGCAAGAACTGAGCAAGGAGCAGCTCATCAAGAGGCTACACATGCTTCTTCAGAGGTCCCCATCTGTCAGGGGAAACTTACTTCAAGGTAGAGTATTGCATAACGTGATAGACTCACAGTTTGATTGGTATGATTTTAAACAGACGAGTAATAGTTCCACAGGTATAAACTGTATTAATGATTATGATAGGATGAAGTTTAGTCCGCACAGCAAGGTGTTGGCCAGATCACCCTCCGAGGCTTTTAATCCTTTTAAGCTCTGCACAATGAAACATGGTGATTTTAAGGGACTTTCTTGTCCTTTGTTGAGTCTTTCCCAGCTCCTGTAATCAAATGTTAAGTTTTAATTTAATTGTGGTTAAGGCAACAACTTAAACAGTCTGAGGAGGATCTGTCCTCAGATGGAAGTTCATCCGCTGGCTTAAAAAAAAAAAACATTATAGTAAACCACTGATTAGAACCAAAGGTACCTTTCAGGTTTTGTAGAGGGACAAGCAGTGCTTGCCAACCTTACCATTTTCCTTGTTGGAGCACAAATTTACAAAACATCAGCAGCAGTCTGGTTTGTTCTCAGGAGCCTTGGAGCAGTTTGTCACCTTGTGGGAGCTGGTGAACAGGAAGCTGCCCTTCGGCCTGGCTGAGACTGGTCTGTGTTTCCTGCCCTCTGATGGCTCTGGTTGGTAAGGCTTCATCTACTGTCTGAATGACCCTCTGTCTTGTGTAACATTTCCACCCACTGTTCTGACTGTGGGACACGAGCAATGTGTACAGCTCAATTAATATCAATATGAGCATTGATAGATTAGATTTGCATCTTTTGGTTATTGTGGCTGTTTCCAAAAAACAAATGTGCTGTAAATTATAATCCAGGTATAATGTGGGGCGGAGTTACAACTAAAACTGATAAGTGAATGTTTAATCATTCCAGCAGAACATGAAGTGTTTGTATTGCAATTTGTAAACAAAAACAAGTCATTTATAAATAAGTTATAGTTTGAACTGCAGCACACAGCTTACTGTCAGCCAGACAACCCCCTGTAACTTTAACAGTTTTGATGGAGATGATGTTGGTTTGCAAACTGGCCCTGGTTTTCTGGTAGGTTGCGCACTTCTGCTTAAAAAAAGGCATTGTTGTATTTCATTACTGAATAGTGCAGAGCTGCTGTAATTATGATGTTTTTTCTTTTCTGCTAGCCCAGCTGAGGTCACGCAGACGTCTCTGGTGTGGTTCTGCTCTCCTCGGACCTCTTCCCAGTGGCTTGACCACTGGACACGACAGAGGCTCAAGTGGTGGAGGAAAGTGAGTATTTGAGGCAGCGTCTCCCGCAAATGTTTATTGTTTGCAGCTGGCTTATCACTGAAACGAAGAGTTCCCTTGTACACCTACTTAGCTGCTTTTTAAGGTGAGCTATTAAGATATGTACACTGATTTTAAAGTATGCCCTATCAGTTAGAATAAAGAAAACTAGTTATTTTTTTAATTTGAGTTTATCATTATTTAGAGATATTCTGCAGCTCTAGTTCAAGCACTAAAAGGCCTACGGTGGGCTTTTTGAATTTAGTCTGAAGAGGTCTGAATATCTCCTGACTTCCTGTTATTGATACTTACTTTTATTACTTAGATACAAGATACAAGACCTGATCGTCTTGCAAGACCTCCAAACATGAAATCTGCAGATGTTTTGAAATTTTAGACTTGAGTTTCAGAAATCAACAGTGAGCAAGAGATTTGAGGATGCAATGAAAATGAGTGTCTTTTCAAGATAACTTCAATTTCATGAAATCAAGTCAGCCATTGTCTTTCCAGTTTGCCCTCTCTCCATCAGATTTCAGCAGCAGTGACGTCCCAGGGGAGGAGCTCGAGGAGGTGGCGTCTCGTGGTGTGAGGATCACGTACAGCTTCCCATGGGGACCGGAGCCCTTGGAGATGCTGTTGAGCAGAGGAAGCACAGAGCTGCTGAACACACACAAAGGAGCCCACTCCAAACTAATCGTCAGTCTCCTACTTTTATTCATCACTTTATGTGGAAACTGGCTTTACTTTTGCTTGTGCTTCCTATGTCAACTTGTCCGATAAGATAAAACCACTTCATTTAGATTAAATAACACTGCATGTCTTTGATTAAACTCTGTGGTCCGTTTTCAAAGTAAACAGTGTGTTTAATATCTTCCAGTTTCGTCTAATAAGTCTTATGATGTGAAAAACAAGCAGCTGTTCCACTATTCTTCCCTTTCTTTCGTGTAATCACATGCTGCTTTTATTGTCTTTTAGTGTCGAGATGGTCGTAAGTCAGTTCCTCATGTTGTCTCTGTCACCGGGAACATGGACCGTGGTGTGATGGCCTTTTTATCCAACTCACTCCAGCAGCTCAAGAAAGAGGACAGTAAGCAGAAGCTGCATCAGAGAAAGGTGATGACTTACAAGCTCTTCGCTTCTCACTTGACTCTTTCCCTCTGATTTGTGATGTGATTCTCTATATCTGTCATTGACGTCTGGTTCATGTTGATTTCAGGTTCTGAAGTTGCATCCAGTGTTGGCTCCAGTCAAAGTGGCTTTAGATATTGGCAGGGGGGGCACAATGGAGCTGAGGCAGGTAAGAAAAAAATTAATTAAGAGTGGACCTAGACATCAGTGATTAATTGACTTTCTTTATTATCTTGATTAAATCAGTGAATCCATATCTAGAAAGTGTGTCAAGTGCTGGGTGAAAATGAACTTTCGCGTGTCCGTGATAGAATCAGCAAGAATTTATCCAAGTTGTTCTTTGTGCGTATGAGTCATAATAGTTTAATGAGTATTTAATTACCTTTGTAGGTGTGTGAAGGGCTGCTGCAGGAGTTGATGGAGGCTAAGATCTCTGTATGGCCGGGGTATCTCAACACTCTGCCTACATCAGTGGAGCAGCTGAATGCAAAGTAAAGTGCAGTTCAGTGTTCTTATGGAAGCAAAAGCATTTATATTAGCAGTGTTTCTCTTGCTGTGAGCTGAGGTGTGTCTCTGTATTTTAGGTATGATGAGATGGGAGTGCTCTTCACTGTGGTGATCACTGAGAACACACTGGAGAGCGGCCTCCTTCAAGTCCGCAGGAGGGACACCACCATCAAAGAGACCATGCACATCTCTGAGATCAAGAAGTTTCTCTCCAGATACATTTCTGCTGCTGACAACGTCTAAATGGACTTTTGGTTTAAGAAGCGCAGTGTGATCATTTGCTGCCTCAGTTTTGTATCCCTCCTAGGTACAAAACTGTTGCACATCCACACATCAGAAACGTCTTTGTGTGGCATATTTCTACTGAACAGAGCACTTTGTGGATATCAGTCTTTCCATGATGACATCAAGCTCAATGTGACCCAATCAGGAATTGTGGATGTTTTATGTGTTTGCATTTGGCTGTCTGGTACCTTGTTTTAAATACAAAGAAACTATTTTTGTGAGGGGTCAAAATCACGAAGTACACAAAATGTATGTGCACACACTGGAGGAACCTAGTTTTATTCATGGATTCTCACTCATCTACAGCCAAAGCGAAAGAGGATAACTCGCCCCTTGTGTGTTTATTTCTGTCTCACTTTCTAATAAAATATAAAGAATGTTTCATTCATATCTGAGTTGTTGGTTTGTTTTTTGACTGAAATGATCATTGTGGTCCGTAGTTGTTGATTAGTTCATCACTAATGACGCCTGTGAATCAATTTTCCTCTCTGGGCCAAAATATTCTTGACCCTGTAACAGTCTTGTCTCAAGGTCCATTTTGTAGCTGTTCTGTTTGAGCTTTCAGTCAAATATTACATGACCTTTGTCGTACTTCACATACATTTCGTCGACCTTGAATTGGGAGAAAATCAAGTAAAATATATAATGTTAATAAATAATGTTTGTAGTCACAACAGAACCAGACAAACAGTTCATCGTCATATTTGGGAGTTATGATATTGAAAATATATTATGCTTCATCAGAGCTTGTCATGGCATTGTACTGTATGTACAGTTTTGTCCCGTGATTGGTTTATTTGCTGTTCTACATTATGAGTTAAATGACATGTATTGGTGGTATGTCATGTGTTGGTTCTGGGTGCTCTAAGTGTTATGGATTTTAATGACTTCTAAAACAGTCAGTCAAGTACATCCCTCAATATAAGGGTTAAATATTTCCAAATGGAGACCTCGATCTAATAACTGTTTCATGCGAGAACTGGCCAAGTTGAGTGGCAACGAGACTGTCCAGCCAAATATCGCGAGCTTTGACCTCTTTCTCCTCCCTGCGCCGTCATTGGTCCCTGGTTTTACTTCTGACTGAGCATGTGTGTGTGTACCGCTTAGCTGTTAGCACCCAGAGATGGCCGGAGACAAGCAAAACGAAGCTAAAGTTTCCCCCACGGATGAAAATAAAGAAAATCAATCTGATGGAGGACTTGGACTGGAAAGTATCCTTCACAACACGAAATGTGTAGCGGCGGTTTGGTCTGTACTCCAGCAAATCTGTGTCAGGCACAGAAGCTAATGTTAGCCTGCTAGCTAGCTCGATGAGAGGATAACATTAGCTACCGTTATTAGCCTACGTGTCATAATGAGGCAGGCTGTCAGTGGCAGACGTGAAAAGCAGATTTATTTGTCTTGTCACACACCTTTTCTAAAGTCCAAGTGCGTGAAATCGTTTTAAAATGTGATTTAATGTGGGGTGTTATGTTGATTTGGTCAGTTGGAACTGTTGTAATGTCTGAGTTTTTAAATGGTATCTAACGTTACGTTGCCTTTTCTGCAACGTATCACAGACCCAGCACCACAGTCAGGCTGTCTTGCTCTCTAAAGTTACATCTAGTGCTGTCATGACGGACGTATTCATACTGTAATACTGGAATGTGAATGAGAAATATTCACTTGGAGTACCATGTATTCAATGATGCACATATGCTTGTACCTTAACATCTAATTGCAGTTTTGCAAATAATCAAAGAGTCCCAGCAGCAGCATGGACTCAGGCACGGAGACTACCAGAGATACAGGTGAGTTAATATGTCACATCACCTAGTAAACTGTACTTACTGGACCAAAGCTGCAGACATGTCTGTGGTGAAGTGTTGACTATTCTATAGCTGTTCACAAGTAGGTGGATGGTTTTCCCATCATCATCAGGCATATATCTCAACTTGATGTGTGAATGGACATCCAACATTACTTTTCCACAAATCCCTGTATAGATACCACGCTCTTGTTTTATTCATTTAGAAAAAGCAGTATATAAGGACACCTGCGCTCCATATGGTTCACATGATAATGCTGACATACAGATGACTCTGTGAACGTCACAGTGTAAAATACTTGAGGTGCACTTGTAAATCTATTTAAGTTAGATACAACACATATATCCCCTAAATTCGGTTTGAAGAAGTTTATAATATTCAACTTTGCCAAATGCATTTACATACAAGAAGAGGGGGCAGAATATTAGAAATATCTGAATATAAATCGGATTCAACTTTGTTTGCCAAGTATGTGTACATAAACAAGGTATTTGACCGCAGTTAAGTTTGCTCTGAGTGTACAGGGATAGTATGATGCATGTTAAATCTTGAAAAATGGCTTGACTGTGATTGTCATGTCCGTTGTGGGACACTAAGATGAAAATGAACAAGCAAGCATATAATTTACTGTAATGTAACCATCTTAATGTAACTGTGTCCAGGGGCTACTGCTCCCGCAGACTGCGTCGCCTGCGTAAGACTCTTGGCTTCAGGATGGGCAACCGACATAAGTTTATTGGGAAGAAGATAACGGTTGAAATGCTCTCTGACAGCAGGTGAGGAATGGATTGTCTGTGCTGCACATTCATGTGCAGATAACTGGCTGGTGTTATGGCAGTGCCTCATATATGCTACCAAACATCTGATGCAAGGACCTCCCCCTCTTCAGGTATCTGTTGCTGGTTTTGATGGAGGCTGAGCGTGCATGGAGTTATGCCATGCAGCTGAAGCAGGAAGCCAACACAGAGCCACGGAAGCGCTTCCACCTGCTGGCACGACTACGCAAGGCTGCCAAGCACAGCGAGAAGCTGGAGAAACTCTGTGAGAGCCACCGCGTCGATGCAAAGACAAAACTTGAGGCTCAGGTACACAGAGCACAATCACCCTCAGCCTGTTTTTCAAAGACACGGTGCAGATGTACTATGAGTGGGAACAAATTACTAACATTGCTGATTGATATATATATATCAAATTGTTGTTATTTAAAAGCTGTGTCACAGGGAGTAAAACATATCTCTCCTGAGTCTTACAACAGCTACTCTTAATGGCTGCTGTATTTTATTTCAGGCCTACACGGCATACTTGACTGGTATGGTGGAGTTTGAATTGCAGGAGTGGAAGCGTGCCATGGAGGCCTTCAACAAGTGCAAGTGAGTTTTAACATCATTACAGTTTTTACGTTGTGTCTGAATTTCTCTTACTGTTTTGAAACATGAAACAACCTATTTTTGTGTCTTCAGGACCATCTATGAGAAGCTGGCCAGTGCGTTCACTGAGGAGATGGCAGCTCTGTATCGTCAGCGTGTGGATGAGATCTCACCCAACATCCGCTACTGTGCTTACAACATTGGTAAGTAACACACACACACACACACCCACAAGTGGAAGAGGTGGAAAAACTGATCCAGACATTGAGAGTGTCGGGACATGTTCAGTTTTTGAGCTCTCTCTCTCTCTCTCTCTCTCTCTCTCTCTCTCCCCCCCCCC
>OMLP01040814.1:0-10893 GCA_900302685.1 Spondyliosoma cantharus | reverse complement strand
CCCCCCCCCCCCGGATTACAGGCGACCAAAATGCCATCAATGACTTGATGCAGATGAGACTGACTGGTGGAGGAGGAGGCATGATGGCTGAGAAACTAGAGGTGAACATACAGGAGCTGGAAAAATGGGAATATATTGTATCATCAATCATCTTCCATACATTGATGCCTAATATCATTTGAGGGGTGGGGCATGTACAAGTTCTCAATTTTGGTCCTAATTTTAAAGTATGCAGAGCCGATTTGTGTACTAATAAATTCATAGAATTGTAAACATGATTGAATATTCATGGATGAAAGACGTCTTGGCTCTTCTCTCAGAAAAATGAATGTATTTATAAAAACATTTTTTCTTTTCTTTCATCAGACCCTGATCACTCAGGCAAGAACCAAGCAGGCCGCCACCATGAGTGAGGTGGAGTGGCGAGGACGCTCTGTGCCCGTCAAGATTGACAAGGCTCGCATCTTCCTGTTGGGTCTGGGAGACAATGAGGCGGCTATCGCGCAGGTCAGTCAGTATTTTGTCAGTTCTTCCATTTTGTTTTGGGTAAAAGCAAACTACACTTCATTCAATGTGAAGCCATTGGTGTCAGTATCTCTTGATACCATAGCTTGCAAGCACTCAAAAAGATAAATGCTGGACTGTCCCTGTGTGTTGTACAGCTCAAATTCTTGATTTTACATTCATGTGGCTTCAGGGGTCACATTTACCAGTGATGCCAAAAATGTATGGCTGAATTATGATTATTAATTACAAATATTTTGAGACCATATTGTGGTCGATAAAGAACCAAACCGGTAAGCAGTATCAATAAGACTATTGGTTTTGACAATACCCACACCTAATCAAAGGGCAAACCAGTTCAACCATCACAAGCTACAGCTCAACAGCCCGGCAGCTATACAGCTACAGTCTTGTTATTGCTGTATCGTTGAGCTGAATCAGAAAAGGCACACTAAAAAAAATCATCTCTGCGCTGATATGTTCAATTGGAACTTAATGTTTGTAAATGCAATACCTCATTAAGACTATGCTCTGTTCTAATTTGAAAGTGGGTAAGATCTTTGTTCCTCATTCCTCAGAGATACATGTCCTTAACTACTTTTACAGTGCGTATGCCCTGTTGAAGTCCACGCCTTGTCCTTACAACAGTCCACGTAGTTCCTTAGGTTTTCAGGAGGTGGCACTCTTCTCTCTACAGTCCCCTCACAGCCACCACACCTCAGTCATCCTTTCATGCACCCAAATGTTTTGCACGCCCTGCAACCACACCTGTCACACCCACTGCCACTCAGGTCTCTGGCATGCAGCCTCCATCATGGCACGACTGCATTCTGTGCATTTCAGCCCACACATGAGTACAGGACAACACCCAGCAGGTCTCTGAAGATGGATTAGTGTTATTGTCTCTGAACACCTGTCAGCATCAAATGGGCCCCTCTGGGAATCACTGTTGCTGTCCATTGTTAAGCTTATAGTGACTGTGAACTGAATGTGTGGCAGGCACATTTAAAGCTGACAAAAACAATGTGTCAATAATTACCAACTATCTCTTTGAGTGAGCTTATTAAAATTGGCAAGCATGGGTGCAACTTGTCCTCGATTGCTCGATAGAGGGTCAGAGTATGTGGCACTGACACCTGATCTGCAGCTCTCACCCTCTGGCGACAGGAAATGCATTATTGGGCCATACTGAAGAGCTCCTTCTACTCCTCCCTGCTCTAATCGCTTGAGCGTCTTTCTGCTGTTTAGAGGGCTGGATGGATAAACGGGTTGAGCCGGTCCTGCTAGGTGTTGCCAAGGTGTTGGCACGAGTGTGTTGTGCTGAATAACATCAGCCTTCAGACCTTTCTGTTGTCAGTTCTCCCTATGAGGAATTTTCTCGTAACATTCCTCCGCTGTGCTGCTTCCTGAGAGTTTACTTGCCCCCCTTTTAAAGCTGAATATGTGTCACTATCATCCACAAAGGTGTTTAAACTTTTATGTGAATTAAGAGCAAAAACCATACCATACCATACTGACATTTTCCTCTGTTAGTTGCTGCTCACATTTTCCCATTTACAGTAATCCAACACAGCCTCTTTTTTAAAGATATAAATGTAATGTGTCCGGTAGATTTCTGAGGATTTCGTGGTACCACAGGAAGTAACACAAGCCTATTGTATGAGTGTGTCGATGAAAGTAAGGTGAGGTGTCATTCCTGTCATTCACAAAGATTTGAACCCTGAAACCTTTTGTATCCGATAGGCGATGAGTTGTGAGGAATGTGTTGGCATCCTGCCGGACCACATACCTGCATCTCTACCCCACTTTGTCACTGTCACATCCCTGCTTTGACTGTTGCTCTTGGTATCAAATGACAGAAATATTTTTGTCAGGTTTTCTTGTCTTTATTATTTTTGGTGAATCCACTCGGTAACCTTGAGCCCTGTAAAGTCCTACGCGGCCATTTGTTCCTCAAATGTTCATAGTGAACTGCACAAGGTGTTCTTCTGTGTGAGGATAGTTATTCTGTCCTGGCTAATATGTGAGCTGTTTGTAGACAGATAGCTAACAAGGTAGACCCAGTAGGCTTGACTCCAGGTTGAGAGATTTACTGCAGTCTTCTGAGACTTTTTTGTAAAACTGCAACACAACGAAAATATACACAATGTTACAATTGAAATTAAATATATGCAAGAACACTGGTCACACTTCTTGCTTTTCAGGTTACAGATCAGGTAAATACAACACAATATTAAATAAGGCATATGTACATCTTTTTTACAGTAAAATCCTCTCACAGGTAACAGTGTAAACACAACAAATGGCAACAACCCATCCAGTGGTCTACACACAACACAAATGAGGCCCAACAATGAATTCAATCAGCCTATGCTAACAGCTAGCGTCCCGATTAGCATTAGCATTGTTAGCACGGTTTCCCAACTCAAATTAAAAGGTTGTCAACGCCACTCTGAAGTAAAGAATGTTATTAAATCATGATGTAAACTGAGAGCAACCATACTCACTGATGGATCTACTCCAAGGATCAGATAGTAACAACTCAGTGGTGGAGCACAGCCTGCTTGTGACAGGCCAGTAGGGGGCACTAAACATTACTCAGAAACTGACAGGAGTCAGAACAATAGTGAAACCGTTTTTAATGGCTCTTATAATGCACTAAATATTTTCTGGTCAGCGTTTAAGCTTATAAATTGAATTTTGCTCAATTTTGAGTGTTTTATTGCCAGTCGACTAATCTAAGAAACTTCCTGTTTAAACATTCCTCGTCTGTATGGGGATTAGTATCAGTGCTGCTACAGACCTAGAGTTGTCTTTTATGGTTTACTGGTTTAAGTTCTTCAGAAGGCTTATTTTGTCTAACCAACAGTCCAAAACCAAAGACTCTTTTTTTATTATAATGAATGGCAAAGAAAAGCATTACATCCATACATGAAGCTGGAACCAGCAAATACAAACTGAAACATCCCCCTCTCCCACAAAAACAATGGTATATGAACGTCTCCACACAGTTCGCCTCATATTTAGAAAGATCTAAACAAGATTCCGAGATTTTAATAGATGCAGTCAGAAATGGTTACTGTAAGTAATGCTCCTTTTCTGCAGGCATCTAATGAGGAGACCAAAGAGCATCTGTATGAGACTCTGCTGGCCGAGTGCAGAGACACCATCCAGGCCGTGAGAGAGGAACTCAAGAGTGAGGCGGTAAGACACACCAAGTTGAAAAATGTACATGTCTCAGTGAAGGAGAGGAATGTGAGCTTTTATTAATCATCCCCATGAGTTTAATTAACAGCCATGCAATTATGACTTGCAACATTAAAACGGGTATGTGACGTATGTGACATTCCTAAAAAAAAAATGTTTGTTGCCTTTTGTAGAAGCAAAGAGAGAGGGGCTCTGAGACTGACAGCGGAAAGGTGTCCAACCTGCAGTTCCTGCACAGGTAAACTTCAGTCAAAACATTTACAGGGGCTTGTAAATGCCAAGATCAGACTTTGAAATGGGCACTGTGTCAGACACACTGATCATGTTCAGCATTGTTTAATCTGCTGACTATGCTTTTTTTTATTTTATTTTTTTCCCAAAGTTATTCTAACCATTTCTCTTACATTCATTTTCTTTAAGAAGTGAATGATAATTAATCTGTTGGTCTCCTTTCTCAGTTACCTGACCTACATCAAGCTGTGTACGCTGGTGAAGAGGAACGAGAGCATGGCCCACACTCTGCAGGCTAAACTGAAGGAACCTGAAGCCGACGAGAACAAGAGAGGACCCCGCCCACAGGACCTCATCCGCCTCTACGATATCATCCTGCAGGTAAATATCAAATTAATTGTGGTCTAGATATGTGTCAATAATCACAACATGTATCACAGTTGGTATAGTTACCTTCTCCCTCACTCACTGTTTGATCTGTGTTGAAGGAATGTGTGCTTAGCCTTGTTTGACAGTCTGTCACTTCCTTCTCACACTGTAGCTCAGTCAGCTTCACATCACCTCCCTAACCTTCTTGTTGTTGTTTTTCTCTCTAGAGTCTCGCTGAACTCTCCACCCTGCAGGGTCTGGAGGATGACCACACTTTCCAGAAGGAGGTGTCCCTCAAGATCCTGGTCTACAAGGCCTACAGGTCAGACATTTGGGCTTTAAAATCTTTTAAATACACAATAGTGTCTTTATAGTTATTAAAATGTCTTGAATTGGATAGAAAACAATGATTTGTCCAAAAATCTATCTATTCAAAATGTATCATGAAACGGTCTTAAAAAAGCATTAAAAGTGTCTGATAGCTCTGTAGATACGTGCTGATGTATTGTTGATGTACTCTTCTCAGGTGTTTCTTCATAGCCCAGTCTTACGTGCTGGTGAAGAAGTGGAGTGAGGCTTTGGTGCTGTATGAGAGGGTGCTGAAATATGCCAAGGAGGTCCAGTCTAAGGCCAAGAACCTCAACAACAGCCTCAAGGTTGGTCCTTTGAAAACACAAACAGGCAACATACATAAAACAGATCACACAGTTAACCTCTATTTGTCACACAATTCAGTTTGCAAATGCAACACAAAGGAAACACACCCTGAATGAACAATTAAGTCTTTGTGAACCACATCTGTATATCTGGTTTCTGCAGGATCTCCCTGACGTTCAGGAACTCATCGCTGAGGTCAACGCTGAGAAATACTCCCTTCAAGCTGCTGCCATCTTAGGTGAGACCACCTTCTCAACAGTTTTCAAGCCAACTTAATTTTTTTTAAATTCTTTTTAGTCCTGTTCTTCTGTGTTTTTTTTTCTTGCTGTGTTTAGAAACTTCAGGAAATGTTTGTGTTTCAGACACCGATGAGACCGCTGAAGTTCCCTCTCAGCAGCAGGTGAAAGACAACACGGTAAGAGGACAAAGTCAAGAGACAGACCACGCCAATATTATGAATTTTGTCTTGATGAACTTCCCCTCATTGAAGGTAGTTTCCATTCTGCCATAGCTAGCTAGATATCTATCTGTATCCTTTGAAATACAACTAGTGACAATATTCACTGATTGCTATGGTTAAGAGGAAATTCCATAAACTTCACTTTGCAGGTGTCTCAACAGTAACATTTTAGATGTGATTATTAAGCCCTAGGTACCTTGAAAGTGCTTGAATTTGACTTAAGAGCTGTAATAATGGATGGCTGAGTTATTCATATAAACTTTGTTTTCTGTGATTCCATAATGCTCAGTTTATTTACTTCTCCCTCCATCATGCAGCCCCTCTGCGACCGCCTGGAAACCTTCCGCCTTGACACCACCCTTGTAGGAAAACAGCCCAATCTGGTCCAGTTCCCTCCTGACTTCCAGCCGATCCCCTGCAAGCCCCTGTTCTTCGACCTTGCTCTCAACCATGTGGCCTTCCCATCCCTGGACGACAAGGTGGAGCAGAAGGGCAAGGGTGGTCTCACCGGCTACATCAAGGGCATTTTTGGCTTTGGCAGCTAAATCGGTCTGCAGGCTCAGGTCTCCACAGGCGAGCCACAAGGCCTCGAGTTCAACACAAACAACCAGACTTGGGTCGGTTGTTATTTAGAATAATTTCAGTAAATAATATGTTTTATTTTTAGTGCCCAAGTGCACGATTGGTGGAGTTTGGAGTTCTGAGGGAGGCAGAGTGAGTCGAAGGTTTTAAGAAAGATGTTGGAAAGTTAATTAAATCAATGTCGAAGAGCAATATGACCCAAGACCGCCTGCCATCTTTAGTACAACACCAGGCTCCCTCCTTAATTTGAGCTATGGAGGTGTCTTTGTGGCTTTCACGTTGTCAATGTCACAATCCTGTCGGAGTAAACTGAACCACACAGGCATATTCTTTTTTTTTTTCTTTTTTTTTTCAGTGTGTAAGCGCCTTTGTGTAATTCTGTCTTTTTTTCTTTATATGAGAAACATTTTCAGCATTTTTTAAACATACAATTTACAAAATGCAGTTTTGCTTTGGCATCTATTTTGACTTAAAGAAACAAAGTAGTGCTCATCAGACACCATAAATATCCTGTCTAACAAACTGAAGGTGTTTTTTCAGTCCTTGTAGTTTCAGAAGCGTCCAGCTGCGTCCCATCTCCTCCTTTGACCTTTTCTCTGCTCGCTCCTCCTATCTCAGTTCATTTGCTGGCAAATCAGAGAACACATCCTTCTCCACACAGGGACTTATCATCAACAAATAAAATTTTAAAAAGTGAACACTACGTGGAGGTAACACAGCATTAAACTGGATATTTGCTGTTTAAAAGCACAAGAAGAAACACATGTTGACAGCTTTTTGTTGTCTGTCTTTTGTAAGTGGTGGCTGATGTGAACAGGCCTTTTCAAATGGAGGAAGTCTCTGAAATTGGAAAAGTAGTCGTAGGAGGAACTGGGGGAAAAAAAGTTTTAGATGCACCAACTGGATGATGAAAGACGACGGCATGAGTCAAAGCTTAAAATGTTTTTTATTTTTTTTTAATTTATTTTTTTAAATAAAGTGCGGCATGGTTTGGTGTTTTAATTTGTCAATTGTTAAGTGCAACCTGCACATATGTGCTGTATAAGCTATATGACATTTGGCACTAAACTCATGTTACGGAAGGGTCCAACTGCTGTAGCAATGCATTTTTTTAACACCCTCTATGTCTTACATCATCAAGGCATTTGTTTGCCTCCAAATGGTCTGCTGGCTTAACTGGGAAATAATTCAAGTTCAGCTCTTCAGACTTTATTTTATTCCTGTCATGTTTTTTGTTTTTACTTTTATTTACACTTCAGCAGAATCACTGTTTTAAGGACAGCAGATTTTTAGGAGCCTGTTATCCGTCACACCACCACACCTGTGTTTCTGTCATAACTAGAACAACACTGTTTTCATCACCAGTGACGACTGAATACATTGTAACGCTCAAGACTGTTTGCTGTCACTTGTTTTCCAGCCATAATGTGTCGACACCAAAGCAGCTAATTTCCTCTGATCCTTAAGGGACCGCCATGGTTTCGTACAGTTTGTCACCTACTCGTACGTTTAACTCTTTTGTTAACTAATTTTTATGGATGCATGTGTTAGTTCTTTTTTCTCTCCCCCTCAATGTTTCATGTTAAACAGAAAAATTAAGATGGATGTGCTGGAATAGTTCCAGCACTTGACCTTGATTAGCCTGGAAAAGTGTAAGTCATTATCAATGATTGTTGGAAACTCAAGTGGATATAGAAATGAAATAATGAGAATGTATGATTTGATTTAATTTCCAGGCCGATGATTAAAATATATTTGCGTCACACACTGTTTTCTTGACATTCTTGAGGAAAATCTAGACATTACAGGAGATGTATAATGTTCAGGTTCATAATTTTATTTTGGGTTACTGCTAGAACAGGTTTACATGCTTCATCAGTTTTCAGATTCTGTCAAGTGCTGCAGCCCCTCTCTGATTGGTCATCTCACACATGCCTGACCCAGCACTGCCACCGCGTAGCAGCTGTGCTAAATCAATTCTTAGGTGCCAAACTAGCCGTGAAGCATAGATTATACAAATGCGAGATGTAGTGTGAGGTCACAAAGTCACGTGATTGAATGTAAGACTACTGGCGAAACGTTTCAGGAGCAGTGTCTTCTGTGGAAGAGAGGAGCTTCTGTGGGTGCCAACTTTGAGCTGTTTAACTTTCAAGATCACCTACATGTACAAGAACCTATATTAAACACGGCAGGATAATATGTCTCCGCTGATTTTAACTGCAGAGATTCAAAAACAACCATGATAGAGGACAAACGTTTTTTAAGGTTACATAATCATCTGGGTCTGTTAGAATAGAATCATTATAAAATTAAACTTCACTTGTTTTACAATGCATATGGTGAAATTCTGATGGAATTCAAAAGGTGTGTGAGTGTTTCACCGCCGTCTCAGGTATGGGTGTGTTTGTAGGAGTGCGTAGGATGCCTGAGCAGGGCGTGAAGGTCTTTACGTTTACCTTGCGTATATTTTAATCAGGTTTATTCGATAGGTGTGTTTGTTATTCAAACACTTCCAGCAGTGCAAATTAGTAAGAATTTAGTGTGAAGATCAAAGTCACAAGTATGTTTCATTTGAAGTGTTTACAACCTCACACACACAGACACACACAGCATCTCTATCTGATGTCTAATCAGCTGTCATCACTGCCATCTCCACACATTCCTCCGTCTCTGCTCTGCCCGGATGACCTGAAGATATTTGTGCCTTGGTGAGGCAGCGATAAATGCTTATCTGCAACAAGAAACCACAGACCAGACATTGTACCACAAAGAGTTTGTATATTACTTTTTATATTACTGTGAATCACTTTATTTCTCCCTTTGTTTTCCTGTTGTGAGATGAAAAGAAGAAAGCGACAGAAGTAATTATTTTCGCAGATGGCGAACCAAACTCATATTCACTTTTCTTAGGTTGGCAGATTGTACAGTAGAGGGGAGAAGTGGAAAAGTCCAAGTTACAGTATAAGCATCAGAGCTTTGTAAACCAGACAGCCATGCTTTGTCTGCTGAGTGTAGTTTAGTGAAAGAGGCCGACACACCCTCACAGTGTTTCTCCCTTCGTTGGTTCCTCTCAGTTAAGTTGGAGTTACGAGGCATGCAGATCATTCCCTGCAATTTTTGTTTCCCTGCCAACTCTTTGAAAGGTACTTTCGGATGCTATGATCCCTTTAAAAAAAACAGTCAGGTTTGACGCCTCTGATCTTGCGGATCAGAGTTCAGCCCTACAGCTACATTTACAGTTGTTTATGTATGTATGTTTACAAATGGCCCATTAAAAAGTAAATAATACATGCAAATTGCCACAATATTTTACTTAGAGCCCCTTTAACATTAAACATGAATCTAAGAATATTCAAGTGTCTTTCATTTTGACTTTCAGCCCTCTTCACCCTGAGGGTCAGGGTCAGATGAACAAACAGAGACACACAGTGTTTACAGTCAACACTGGAAAAGTGTCTCTTAACCTGTGGGCCAACAAGGAAGTTGATTACATAATACCATCGTTTTAGTGGCACATTTCATGCTGATGAGGATGAAAGACAGCTCCAGACATTGCAATGTCCCATGTGTGGCATCTACAGGCATGCAAGTCATTCAGGATCAGGGCGTCTCTCTGCAGCACATCAACAATAGGAAAATCATGGTGAGGAATGCAGCTGGGCAGCTTTCTTTGCAGTGCATAGGGGAACAGCACAGAGAGCACACATTTTTGCTCCATCCAGTCATTCAGTCTCTCTGTGGGTGGGTCCACCTGTCTGGAAAAACAGATACTCTCTCTGTTTGTAGGAAATACATTTCCAAAACAGCCTAATGTAATCCAAAATCCAAAAGTTAAGACAAGCAACATGATAGAAAATACATGAAACATGTTTCCAGTATGTCAACTATTGCAGTGGTTCTCAAAGTGACCCCCACCCCCTTAAAACTAATTTATAAGTCCAACATAAGTGACTGGTTTAAAAAATATGACTCATAAAAACAGATTTTTCCCATGAGTCCTTAAACTTGTTTTGAATTAAAGTAAAACTTGGTGACATTTATGTACATGGAGCACTGAAAGTTCAAGCTCCACCTGCAGGCTGCTTAAAATGAGTGTGGGCAGAGAGACTGCAAGAATCACGTTCACCATCAGAGCTTACACCACACATTATTGGCTGTAAAAAGGCCACATAAGACGTGGTATCCATATTTTGCTATCCTGTTCATGTCAGGAGGCGAAATGGGAAGAGAGACCAACTACTAATATTAGCATCACAAAATGTCCAAATTATCCTACATAATGGCAATTTGGCATTTGGCAAAATGATTGTATAAATAACATAATTATTGTACATCTTGAAGTGTTTTAATTTGTATATTTTTTGCAGGAATTGACATTGAAATTCTATTGATATTCTATGTATATTATGTAAATATTAGAGCCCAACCGATATGCTAATTTGGGGCTGATGCCAATACTGTACCAATATTAGAAAAAATTGGAAATCTATATATTGGCCATACACACATTCCTGATCCCTCATTGTTATCAAACAATTGCGACAAATATATGTGGCAGGACATGTTACAGTTGAACAATAAATATTGATTGCCTATAATGACATCATTGAACTGAAACAGTAAAGTTTACTGGGAATTTATAGTTATTAATTAACCCAAGCATCTTCTTCTGCAATGTGTTGTTCAAAATCAAAATGTTTTCATGTTATCAGCCAGGCTCTGGTAAATAGTCTGAGTTCTGCTGTCCACATGTGTGTCGGCCACAGTTTTCAGTGTTCCCACCTTCAAGCCTCTCTCTCTATTTAATTGTTTGTGAGCCACTCGAAAGTCCTTCTTATAGAAATTATTTGTGTCATTGTCTCAAACTATGCCATTTTGGGTAC
>OMLP01040812.1:0-35939 GCA_900302685.1 Spondyliosoma cantharus | reverse complement strand
CCATGTCCCACTGGCATGGCTGGCATGAGGGGAATTGCGCTTTCTGCTCAAACCCGGGTCACATGCAGAGGATTAAATATAGCAGCTCTCAAAACCTACTACTGGTAAATGAGCTTCTAATTCGAGCCGCGTCCTCTCATCTCCACTCTCATCACCTCCCCGCTGCGGTGGGGCTCGAGAGCTCTTTATCTAACTCTGACGCGTCCCTCCATGAAACAAACCTCTTTCATCTTTTACTACAGCTCATCTCCTCTAGCACAGTTTTCCTTTTTTAACGTCACTCTCGTTCACTCACCCTGAAGTTTTATCTTGCTTTATCTCTTCAAACACACACATATACACACACACAGCGATCACACACCATCTAAATGGCTCATGTAACCATTGATCAGAGCCCTGCCGTCTGGGCTGTAAATAACCCGGTGATCAGGGCTGGTATTCTGTGTGAGTGTGGGTAGGTTTTCATTATCATGCCAGCCTGGTGCTAAGCCAGGTTGTCCAACAACTGCAGCATGTGACTGTTGCCAGGCTATATGATATTAGAGCTCATATGAATGCAATCCAGAATGTGTTTTAGGTTAAGGGGCTGATTGGGTTTTGTGTGCTGTATTTGTTGTCCTTTTCAGGTCCTTGTCTTAGTAAGAACAGTTATTGTCCTCTAGATTTCTGTCTAGCTCTCTGTGGTTGGGTGTGCATGTGTGCGTGCGTGCGTGCGTGCGTGCGTGTGTGTGTGTATAAAGTGTCATTCAGAATGAGGTGCCCTACGCACTTGTTGTCTGACTCACTCTTGTCCTTTTTCTCTTCTGTCACCCACCATTCCCTCCATCTGTTCCCTGTTCTCCTCTGTTCGCCTTCTCCTCATTCCTTTGCTCTGAATCCCCCTCCTCCCTTCTTTCCTCCTCCAATCCCTCTCTCCATCTCTTCGTCTATCCCTTTAGCCTCTCTGAGCAGCCTGTTGATCACTCCCTTCCCATCTCCTGGCTCTTCCTTGACCAGCAGCTGTGCATCCAGCTACCAGCGGCGATGGCTTCGTAGCCAAACCACCAGCCTAGAGAATGGCGTCTTCCCCCGATGGTGAGACTCATATGTTCAAACATATTTTATATCAGAAGTGCTTTCAAATAATGAAACTTGCAGATATTAACTAGACATGTGATGAAGAACAACTATAGAGAGGGAAGTCCTTAGCATGCACACTTAGAGTAGTTAAAGTGACAAACTCAAGAGGGAAACAAGTGTTCAATAGTCATAGTCTTTTCTGCACACACTTAAGAGAGTCTCTCTTAATCCCTCACCCCACCTCCATTTTTCTTCCCTTCTCTGGGCCTCTATCAGGCTTTTGTAAACTTTATCCTACAAGGACTTCCTCAGAATCCAGCAGGCAGCTGGAAAAATGACAGACACTCCTGCTATAAACTAATAACTGCACGCACAAACACATTTGCAATGCTGTGACTAGACAGGATGCTGTGTCTGCCTGTCACTGTAAATGCAGCTGTCGGCCTCTGAGAGCTCTAATCTTCCAGGCGCTCCAGTTCAGCAGCAACAAAGCGTCTTGTTTATCAGCTGCAACAATAGTTTTGTGGGGTTTTTTTTTTTAAAAAAAGGCGAGGATTCAAATTTTTCTTTGCTTGGCAGATCTGCTTCTCTTTTGAAGCAGTAGTCAGCAATTGTGAAAGTATTAACCTGATGCATAAGTAAAAGAAAGACACTTTACAAAGGAGACCATAACAGTGCTCTAACTCGTTTTGAGAGGTAATATGTAAGATGAAATGTATATGTGTACATGTTTGAGCTCATGGCAGTTGTATTCTCTGAATCTGACTCGATGTGTGCACTGTCCTGATCAGGTCAGTTGAGGAGAGCTTCAACATGTCTGATGAAAGTGGCGGACCAAGCCTCGGTGTGGCTCGGAAGAAGAAGATTGCCATCGGGGTAATCTTCATGCTGTCCCCCAACCTGGAGGAGAACAACCGCTTCCAGGATTTCTTTTTCTCGCACTTCCCTCTTTTTGAAAGCCACATGAACAAACTCAAGAGCGCCATCGAACAGGTGAATTGAAATATTTGACTGTGATTCTATACCAACTGCATGCTGTATTTTTGTAGAGCTGAACCTCTTGATTTCCCTATTTTGATTTGTTTTTAGTTCCTCCAAAGGGTATTGTATTGATGTATTACAGATTTGTTTGTTTTTTTACAGACTTGTGTTTTTATTCTTGCTCACCCCCCTGATTGACATGGTGGGCATAAGCCTGTCAGTGAGATCTATTTAGCAGTGACATATGAATAGTCCCCAATGCAAACCTTAGACCCTCTGCTGTCGTAATGAGCAGAGTTGCTGTCAGATTGACCGGTCAATGATCGTACCTTTTAAATCTGTGGCTTTGTTTACTGGTGTCTGTGGTTGGCACAGTGGAAGCTCTGGATGGATTCCAGCTTTACCATCCATCCTCACTTCTGTCCATACCCCCACCCCCATCTCTTCTCCCTCACAAATTCCTTGCTCCGCCTTTCCAAAAAACTTTGTTTGTCAACTAGAGTGCCAAATGTCTCAAACACATTTGTGTTGTGTCACTCTCAAGGCCATGAAGATGAGTCGGCGGTCAGCCGATGCCAGCCAGAGGGCCTTGGCTTACAGCCGAATGGTGGAAGGTCTCAACGAGTTCAGGTTGGGCAACAACTCACATTCACTGTCTACAACACAAACAATAATCTTACATCATTTGTATTGACCTAATTTCTTTCAGGGACAAACTTCCAAACTCATCATAAACCTCTTATAACACAGTCAGCTTGTTAGATAGTGTCTTTTACTACAGTAAGAGGGCATCACTTTATATCTTTAAAAATTGTATAACTGAGATTATTATAATGTAACAGAAATGGATTCAGCAATATAACATAAATTAGAACAGTATGTTTCGCAGGGCACAAACCAGCCAAACACAGTCACTCACTGTTTCCTTAAGCCAGGTTGTCTTTTTACTGCATGTTCATTTGTGAACTTTCAAACGGCTCCAGTTAACGTCATTGTGCTATTCGGTTTCTATGTACTGTGGCCAAACACTCATTCTTTCTCTGCGTGTACACAGAAAGGTCTCCACATCATAGAGACTATGAAAAATGTGACAGGAAATTGATGCTACACTTAAAATAAAAGACATCTTTCGATAGCAATCGTCACTGCATGTCACAAGACATTTACAAACTGTGGTTTACAGGATTCTGTTTCCTGGTAATGAGGGAATGTAGGCAGGATATCATGCAGGAAAGAAAGGTGTGAGTGAAAGACAAAGGATAGAGAACCTGCTGCACTTCTGTTTCCTCCTCTTAATTCTTGATTTTTACTTTGTGTTTACCTAGGATATATCTGAATTGCACCTGACCCCAAATTGATTTTCTTCCTGTGAAACAGCCTCTCACATCACACATATCCCAATTTACTCCTCACATAAAGTTCACCCGTATCTAAAGTGCCTTACGTGTATTTTATCAAAGTAAGACCAGTAAGACACTCATAATGCTCCTTAAAGTAGGTCACAATGTCCTCATACTCATACGTCCTGTGTTACTCATGTTATGGCACTAACATTTTGGCAGCTTTAATTACCTGAGAAGTATTTTGCACATGCCTTTTATTCCAAGCATACTTTGCAAAGCTTGTTGGTCACCAGAATCATTTGGTTTGTTTTCCAAAAGTGTATCGAGTAGCAAGGAAAACTGTTGCTGATATCATCTGACATTAACCAGCTGATGTTGTGCGCAGACAAAAGAAGCACTTTATCTATCAGCATGGTTTACACATGAAGAACCTATTTGCTTTAATATTTGTTTTGTTCACAACGCAATGGTGACATTAATTCTATACAAACATCCTAAAATGCACCTTTTGTTACAATGTTTGATCTTAACAATTGACTCAAATGCTAGGGATGGTCCCTTGCTAGCATAGGCCTCTTGATACTTTTCAGAAAGCATTTAGCGTCTCTGTAAGAGGGTTAATTTATGGGATCTGAAGGAACAGACGTGAGGTAAAGGGATTCTGTAATCCCGCTCCAGTTACTGATGCCTTGTGCTGAAGTGTCATAGCAATTAATAATTAATGATTACTCACTGTGGTTTATGTGTGAGGATAGCGTGATGCTAACAGCCTATGTTGCTGGTAAGAGATGTTGAAATATGTTGTGTAACAAAAAGGAGAAACACTGTTCCCTACCTGTCTTTAGCTAACCACAGGTGTTGCATTATAACGGCAGTGCATGCAGGGAGTTCTTACTTTGGTTGGCTTTGGTTGTGTTTAGGGAAGCTTAGGTGACCAAAGTTTTAGATGCTACCAGTTACTTCTGATCTCTTCACCATAATCAGCATTTGTCATGACATGAAATCATAAATTTGTCTGGATTAGATTCCAAAATGGTGTGTTTGTGTGAGATATTCTTGTTAGTACTGTGTGACAGATCGATGTTGGTGGTACTCCTAAAACACTGTATGGCATGCCTGCTTCCCCCACTACTTTCACTTGAAACATGCACTCTGGCAGGCAGTTCCCTGTCTGAGGTCCCCTCATTGCTGCAGTCATATGCCTGTTGGCAGCCAGCCACAGCAACCCAAGCCTCCTGAGTGGCAACCCTATCTACCTCAGACACAGGCCATGGGCACCAGAATAGTAAATAATATGTGAGTGCCAGCAGGAGGAACGCTATTGCTCAGAGCAAACAAAATATCTGTAAAATCTCACCTTCAGACAGCAGCTAAATATAAGTATAACCGCCTTTGCCATTAAGGGCTTTTGACTTCATGGAACATTACAGAAGGAAAGTGGAAGAAATGCCTTTGCCTGACGCTGCTTTGACGTCGCTGGAGGGTGGGCGCACACAAACACTCCCACATGCAGGCATAGATAAGCTGCGCACTTAGCAGAGGCATGTGTACATAAAAGTGACACCAGCTTATATTGGGGTCACGTTAGGGGCTGCAAGCTGAAGTGCTGAGAGACACAAACCCAGTTAATGCACAGGTAGAGGAGTCTAATTCCCATTTTAACAAGACATAACTGATGCTAAGAATGCAGTTTTATCCTAAATTGAGATTTATTAGTGACTTGAACCACAATATGTCAATGAGCATAACTGTACAGCTATGACTTGGATTATTTACAAGGGTCACAGAAGTCAAAAGCCATAGCTGAGGTCAGACATGTTTGAATTGCTGCCCTCCATAGTGAGGTAATTCGAATCTGGCTGATCAACCTGACACATCAGTTTAATTTCACATCACAGCTGTGCTTTTTAAAGTTCACCTGAACAGCTGCTGCTGCAGAGAGGATCATTCGAGATATCCCCACTGGCTCTGTGTCAGACGGTGAATGTACAGCAAGGTCAAGTAGGTCTTAAATGGGCCACAGATGAGTCAACCTGTTTGTAACACAGGAATGATTAAAGCATTATTGGCTCATTTGATGCCGCTGTCTGGATCATCTCTGCCCTGCTGACAGCAAGATGTAAAGAAGAGCCCGAGACATGTTTTGGGTGTGCTGACTCAGTGACATCAAGTCCATTCTGGCTTACCTTGTTTATGTTTGTCTTTAATTTCTTATGAACTAGAGCGCTTGTTCTTGTCGAATGATTCATATATTGGAGTGAGTAAGCGAGACAATCATTTAATCACAGTCTTCTTCGTAGTCATAAGGCACCTGGAGCTGTAAAAACTGGGTTGTCTACTAGGCATTTTTCGAGAACTGGAATCCTTGTCAACTATTACAGTGAACTGTCATTCTGTTGTTTATTATTCATGAGAGGACAGGTCTGGGGTTACAAAAAAGAACTCCTTGCAACAACTGTATTATTTTTTTAGAATTTCTTTTTTCTTTTCACACATAGTTTATAAATTCTTGCTTGTAAACCAAGGCTACACATGGTGTGTTCGTTTTCCTTAGAACATGCATCAACCAAAAATAGCTTGATTACAGGAATACTGGAGTTCTAATGAAGGTCATTTTTACTGTGTGACACTTGTGCTTTCTCTCAGCATGCAGCCTGTCTGCATCTCCTCTGTCACTGGGCTCTTTATAGGTCAAATAGTTTGTGAGTTTAGTGCAGAATTAACCGTGTTTTACTGAGCTGTGATGTCTTGTGACAGATCACCTGAGGTGAAAGCAGCAGGTTACTTTATTGCAGCTTATTTTATGATTTTATTTGTTTTGGTTTATTTTATTTGGTTTAACTTTACTTTTAATTTAGCCTGGTCGTAGCCTGTGTTTGCTGAAGATTGCAGTTGTAATATGAATTCATTTAGTATGTTTGCAAGAAATCAGGGTAAGCTGATAAAACTGTCAGAGACAGCTCACCCTCTAATGAAAACTAGCAGCTGTTTTTTGATTATCTGTCCATTTTTGCCTTTCAAACCCAGACTCGAGCAGCTGCGGTCCATATTTCAGCTCTGACTAAAAACCGCCTGATTCTCAACATTCCTCAGGCTGTAGAGATTCCCCTCTGCCCCTGTGTCAAAGCTTGGCCCCCAGCCGAGACATGCTCACCAACACACCCCACGTTCCATGGAAACTCCAGTCCTTCTCAATGGACAAATGCCCCAACTGAGCCACATACAGATAGATATACACACAAACACACTGTACAGAGCAAGAGACTGGGTTGTGTGTGAGTGCGCGCAAGTTCGTTGGACTGTTACAAACGCACATACACAACCAAGGGTCTCCCATGGCCTGAGTGCAGACAGCGAAGCTCTGTGAACTGAGATCTCTTTTGTTTACCCCAATAGACAATAACGTGTCTGTTCTCTCTCTGTCTGTTTTCTCTCTTTTTCCCCTCCTCTTTCATTCGCTCTGTCCCTCTTTCATCCACACCTCCCTCGCCGTACCTCATCTCCAGGATGACCATCTGCGACCTCTACACCATGCCCCGCGTGGCTGAGCCCGTCTGGTTGACCATGATGTCTGGAGCATCAGAGAAGAACCAGCTCTGCGGGCACTTCATGAGGGAGCTCTCCCTGCTGATGGAGCAGGCCTCCAAGAACCAGTTGAGTGTCTGCTTGTACTTATACCTGGTCCCCACCATCAGTCACAAAATCTCTAAGAATGTTGCAGGAGTTTTAGTGGTGCATCCTAAATGGGAGTCAAGGTCAATTATATCAGAATTCCTTCTCAAACAGTCTCATAGTGGTTTTTAGCGGTTGTAGGTTCCACAGTTATTATTGTAAACTAAAATGGAAACTAAAACAAAGATAATAAAAACTAATTACAGAATAAAAATGTACGTAAATTAATTTTCAAGTATTTCAAGAGTAACGGCTTTAACACACTTCATGACTTCAGACAAGTCGTCTGATCGTTCTCCTGCTGACACAACACAACTCTCTGCCTTGTTGTCGAGAGTCTTGTGGTCGTCACACTACGTGATTGATCAGTGACAAGGCGTCACACACTACATGATCGCGCGTGCCAGACAAGACACAGGAATGAGACAATCCAAGCACTGATGTGCCGGACAGCAAGGTGTTGTTTTTGCACTGAAGATGTTCGGATCGGCTTTTAGAAAAGTTCACATATGCCAACTGCCGTTCACGAGAGCGTGCACCGATCTGCTCATGATCTGGGGCTTTTTGTTAGTGAGCTCCAAAAACCATTGGGGACTACACAAACGGGGCTAAAATCCTGTAATGTGACTTGGCCTAAGGTGTCAGGTCCATTTATTGTTAAGGGTTGGACAATGAAATGACCGTTGTAGCCCCTTAATGCTACACATGTGTAAAAACACATACAAGTATTTGAATTAGAAGCATTTAGTAGGACATTTTCTAAATACATTTTGTGTGTATGTGTAGCTACATACTTGACACACATACCTTGCCATAACAAAACTTGCAAACACACTCTGAAGAGTGTTCCCCTTATGGATCTTCTCTGAGCTGTAAGGCATTAAGAAAGCAGACAGGAATCGAACAAGCTCACCGATATGAACAGGAAAAGACATTAACGGCAGTTTTAAGAAATGTAAGGCATGCATAGTACTTCCTGGACTACCCCATCAACAGAGAAACGAATACACACACTCCCACACACATACACACTTTCTGTGGTCTGTTTCTTCCTTTCTTACACATACACACACATACACACTTTCTGTGGTCTATCTGTCCCTTTCTTATGCTCACACACACACAAAACACACACACACACACACACACACACTTGTCTGCCTCAGAGGGAGTGAATGAGAAGATCCCTGCCAGTCTCTAATTGCTTATTGTTGCTGTTACAAAGCCACGTCAAACCACTGCTAATTGTACATTTATGAATTGGTAGCAAGGCTTTTATTGAACATCGCACCCGTCTTCAGTACAGATGATTTTAATTACCATTTAGTTTACTGAATTATTACATCAAGTTGATCTTTAAGGTCAGGAATAGTTGGCGATGTTTCTAGAAGATATGTGTATTTCTCTGGTCTTTATTGGTCTTTGTGTTGTAAATGCCATGTTTGCAACTAATGATTTTTCATTACCAATTACTCAAAGTCAAGTAACTTTTATTTATGCAGACCAAAATCATAATCACATTGCCTCAGCAGGCTCTACAGTGAACGTTATCCTCTTTATTTGGATTGTTTTTAATTTTTTTAAATGAGTATACTATCAGATATTGTCTATTTTTATTTTTATTTTTATAACATCCACACCATACTACACGGTCCACTATGTTTTCTCAGTCTCTGGATCCCTGCACACTCTACAAATGATGACCATGAAAAGAAACTGCATCTCCTAGGCAACCATTGGTGTTTCTTTAGCAGCACTGCTTCTCGGTTCAAGTCATTATTTCCCCCAGCACCAGTAGTTAGGATGACTACCACGCATGTTATATGTTATATTGACTCGTATACCATCTTGTCTCCCTGGCAGCCGTTGAACTTACTGTATCACATCATGTCTTTTCTGAGGCATCCAGTCAGTGTTCCCATGACTGATGGTTTTGACGATGCCGCAGTCACATCTGTGTTCTAGCACGTGATTGAACTTGACCACCATGACAGTGTTGAGTCATGAGACAGGAAGGGAAGTAGACACTTGTGGTCAGAACAGGGAAGTGAATCATGCTATTGGAATGTGTGTGTGTGTGTGTGTGTGTGTGTCTGTGTGTGTGTGTGTGCAAACAATGGCTGTCTATGTGGTATCCAGTAAGCGTCACACCAAAGTTTTCCATTTAGCGAGAGACCTTCTCAACTTACCAACAAAGATCAGGCAGGAGTGCACCCCGGAAGTACATTTTTTTTTTTATTCCCTTATTTTCTCTGCTAACCAACTGTCTGTCGTTTCAGATTCCTCCCTGCATTATTGACAGCCATCCTGACCAATCATCTGGCCTGGGTGCCCACAGTCATGCCCAATGGGCAGCCTCCAATTAAGATCTTCCTCGAGAAACACTCCTCCAAGAGCGTCGACATGCTGGCAAAGACGCACCCCTACAACCCGCTGTGGGCACAGCTAGGTGAGGAGTTCGAACACATACGCACAAACACAGAGTTGAATGTACCTTTGTTTTCCGTCAGGGCGCCTGGGGAGTCAAATTAAACGTCTGTGTTTAGTCTTTCTTTGGCTAAAGCTTCAACACATCCGTTCCCAACTTGTCTTTACTGCACAAACACAAGTTGGGACTAGACAAGTTCTTCTTTGCATCTTTGCAACTCAGTCACATGCAAATAAACTGTGTTAACCTACAAGGTGTTCCCGAGGCCACATAGTTATATCCTTTATACAATCATGTGTTTCACAAAGTAATAAACCTCACCTGATCATGATACTATCACCTGTTACCAATTAACCTGTTTACCTGTGGAATGTTTTGAATAAGTGTTTTGTTTTTAACGTTCAACAACATTCCCAGTTTCTTGTTGCACCTGTCCCAACTTGATTGAAACATTTTACTGGCAAACATGAATGATGTTGAAGAGGTGAAACATTAAATTGAATGTCTTTTTACTGTTTTCAATTGAGTTTATGGCGAAAAGGATTTGCAAATTGCCACATTAAGGTAAATTAATCATTCAAACAGTGTCCCAACTCTTTTGGAATCAGGCTTGTAAATATGCAATTTTCAAATGGATACGTATTAATACTGCAAGTAGATTTACAACCATTGGATATCAATTCCCCATCTATGTTCTGAGAATTGTAAACATCACATTTTCTTCTAGTTGGGCACGTGACACAGTGGAAAATCCTTCTGTCAACATCGCCTGCTGACGTATAAGTAGCTGATTTATGGGCGCTTGTAGTAGGAAGTGATGTGCTATAAATACAATAAGTACATTTCCACGCTTTCACCTGGAGTGACACGAAATATAAAGATGGTGAGGTCATGGAGACACCTAGTGGTAATAGCTGAGAACTGCACACCAGAGTAATTATGTCATATGAAAAAAGATGGAAGAACTCAACGTAAACAAGAATGTTAATGTATGTGTACTGCTATTGCCTGTTATTTGACTTGGGGTAATTGATCCTTGTGTAGCTTCTATTTAATCTATTCTTGTGCTGCTTTTAACACCGACATTTCCCCTCTGTGGGATCAATAAATGATTGTCTTATCTGAATTCAGTTTTTTGCTGACAATTGGCCTGTGAATTATTTCCTTCCTCTTGTTACATCTTCTTATATTTGGAGCGAGAGAATTGCCTCTGTTTTTTCTAATAGGTTTCAGTTTGGGAAAGTGTAGTTTTTGTGATTTTTCTCCATAAAAACAATATTTCTCACCTTACTGAGTTAAGAAATAATGCAATAATTGGCAAACTACTCACATTTACCTTTATTTTCACATATAAGAAATACTTATATAAACAATACTTGTTAAAAATAGAAACTAGTGCATCTCAAGACCTGTTAGACGATGCTAATGTTTAGTCTTTTTTCCCCTTCACTGTGTGTAGGCGACCTGTACGGGTCCATTGGGTCACCGGTACGACTCTCGAGGACAGTGGTAGTCGGCCGCAGACAGGAGCTGGTCCAGAGACTCCTCTATGTCCTCACCTACTTCATCCGCTGCTCCGAGCTGCTGGAAACCCACAGGCTGGACAGCGCTGAGGATGAGGCCATCGTGATGCCCGGCTCTCTCATCACGACTTCCCTAAGGAAAGGAGAGGTGGAGGAGTCAGACTATGTCCTGGTTACCGTCCATAAACCCAGTGGCGACTACTTGTCCCACGGGGCCCACAGTCGACAGGTGGAGGCAGAGGACAGCAGCTACCGTTCAGACAACAGCCTCCAGAGCAGCACATACACAGACACAGAGGTGGAGCACGGGGCTGGGGACACACCCAAGGAGGAGGATGAGGATCAGGAGGACGAGGAAGACGAGGACAGCAGCGAAAGTCAAGGGTCCAGGAGCAGTGTGCTTCAGACAGAGCACAGCCGGGGTAACAACCCTGTTATCAGGACTACAGAAGCAGCAGACTCTGGCGAGCTGCACCGGGAATCTAGCAGCCCGCTGGCCACTGAAGCCCGACTGGAGACAGTGCTCCGTGTCGGCTCGGCTTCACCCAGGGAGCAGGTCTGTGTGCTGGATACAGAGACCAAGGGTGACCTGAAACTTATTGTCCCATCCATCCCTACAATGCTTGCATCAAGTGCATCTCCAAGTCCTGTCACCTCAGAGGGTAAAAACTCTGGAGCAGAGGCTGGGGATGTGGATGCAGGCATTGGGAACCAGCCCACCAGACTGCTGGCTCCTCGGTCTTTGGGGATCCCTCTAGAGAAGAAGCCCCCAGATAAGAACATGGCTACTGCAGTGCCAGTACCTGTGATGGGGCCGATGGCTTTGACTCTGACAGAAGAGGAGGAGCCAGCGACAAAAGTCACTTTCCTCATCGGAGACTCCATGTCTCCTGAGTCAGACACAGAGAGCCGCAGGAAGAAGGTGGAGGAGGAAATGAAAAAGCACAGGAAACACCTCAAGGACAAACATCTACTTGCCCAGCAGCTTCTGCTGCAACAACCGCACCTGCATAGAGGAGCAGATTCAAAGACCAGCAACACCAGTGCATCAGAGGACCAAACCAAACAGACCAAGGTGGCTCCAGCCCTGCAGCGGGTGTCCAGTAAGTGGAGCCCAAACTGTATGGATGATTTCGATGAGTATTTCAGCCCAGAGAACCCCGTGGAGACAAGGACTATAGACGATTTGGCCAAACGACAGGGGGGCAGCACCACAGACAGTATGCGCAAAGACTTGCTGGACCCCTCGGGAGTCCCAAGGCCTGGTGAGCTTGGGTGCTTCAAGGTTGCAGGCAGGAGCCATGGTTTGGGTCTCTGTTTAGGTTCAGGTAGTGGAGAGGTAGGGTCCAGCAGGAAGAGAGACACTTTGTTGGATGTCCAGAGAAGGTGCAGGTGTGGGTCGACAGATTCATCCGACAACTGCTGCTGCAGGGGCTGTTCTGCTGAGCAGGACCAGGGTCTTCTGTTGTCGGTCCCCGTCCCCCAGGACGGAAGCAGCAACAGCAAAGAGGACCAAAAGCGTAAAGAGGTGCCCGTCAGTGACTGGGAGATACCGCGCAACGAGAGCTCTGACAGCGCACTGGGAGACAGTGAGAGTGAGGACACAGAGGACTGGCAGGAGGAGGTGCTGGTTCCATTCCCGGGGTGAGTAGAAGACCATTCATTTATTTATAGACAAACGGGGAACTCTGCTATGAAGTCCTGTGGTTGTAATGAACACTCTGGCAGGATTTGAAAATATTAAATATCTACCGTCAAATGTTTGATTCATAGGTCAAAATTGGTTGAGAACTACTCAAAACCGACCATTGCAAACTTCGGCCGCTCTCTGTTTGGAGGCTACTGCCCCACCTACGTGCCAGACTTTGTCCTGCATGGGGTGCCCAGCGACGAGAAGCTCCGGCAGAGCCTCATGGCGGAATTAACCCACGCTGTTCAGGTAAAGGACTGAAGTGTTTCTAGGGATCTATGCTTTTTCATTGGCAATACAAACTACCAGGGTTCCTGTGCAGTGTGGGAAGTAAGGAGTTTGATTCAGTAATAACCACATTTGAAGTATTGGGGGGGGAAAGTATGGAAAAATATTAACATCCACACAGTTACTCCAATTCTATAAACTGAAAGTCTGAATGTCTTAAAAAAAAAAAGTGTTCCACTGTGTGAGCTTGGTGTCGTCAAAAGCAGCAGCCTCTTCACCTCGATGTCCAAAACTGTGAAACAGGTCTGACCCATGTGGTCCAAGACATGTTCACCCAAATCATTTATCCCGTATGTCCTGTATCAATATATGTATCATAATACTGAAATTGTATAGAAAATGACGTATAACATATAAAAACTGATATGTAATGCCCTCATGTTAGTTCCACTTTTGGGTTGAATACATATATTTTTGAAAAAAAAACCCTCCCTGACTCAGCTTGGTTTCTGTTTTTTAATGGCTATTTTATTGATTTAAGGAACAGAATCTTAATAAAAATGAACACAATATGATCAGATAATCATAAGACGATACCACTGAAAGTAGATTAATAATTATGAATCATTTTCCAGCCTTAATTCAGACATTTTAAATGTTTTACATTAAAGGAATTATCGTATCACTGCTCAGTATTTTCTGTCATTTACCGTGTGTACAGTAGCTTGATACGCGTTGAGAGAAACACTGATTTAAATGTCTGTGCTCATCCTCTGCAGCATCCAGTTTTGGATGAGCCCATAGCGGAGGCCGTTTGCATTATAGCAGACACAGACAAGTGGACGGTGCAGGTGGCCAGCAGTCAGAGACGAGCCACAGATGTCAACAAGCTGGGGAAGGAAGTCCTCGTGTCCAGCCTGGTGTCCAACTTATTGCAGTCCACTCACCAGCTCTACAAACTCAACCTCTCACCCAACTTTGTATGTTAAATCTCTCTGTCCCTGTTGCTATGTTTGCACAAGTTCTAAAATGCTGTTTTTACTCACCGTATTGACTGATCGCGTTTCTGTCTCTCTCCTCTCGTCGTTAGTGTATAATGCACCTTGAGGATCGCCTGCAGGAAATCTACTTTAAGAGTAAAATGCTTGCTGAGTATTTGAAGGGCCAGACGAGAGTCCATGTGAAAGAACTGGGCATGGTCTTGGGGTAAGCATTTGACTTTTTAATATCACCTTGGAGCTGCTGTGAAGCTGTACTTTGATATTATGGTTTTGTTATTTAAAGGTGCCCAGTGGAGTTTTTGACCACTGTAGCACTGTGGAGGCATGTTTTATGAGCAGGTCCCTGGTTCGGTCTTGTCCTTGCAAGTGGCCGATGCAATAAACAGTTCAGTCTGTGGTTTCACACTATTCGGCTGTCAATGCGTTTATACACAATGTTGGGCTGAAAGAACATTGTTCTGAAATGTTCAGAATGTATCTTAAAGTAGACTTCATTGATGTTACCATATCCTGAACTTTGCCCTGATCTCTTTGCAGCATTGAGTCCAGTGACCTTCCCCTGTTGGCCGCAGTGGCCAGCACTCACTCTCCCTACGTGGCTCAGATCCTGCTATGAGACTGTAAAGGCACGGAGGTCACACGCAAGAGATCTGCCCAAGGAAACCAGTCAGACGTGGGCGGGGCCACTTTGGCCCCAAAAACGGCCATCCAAGCTCCGCGGCTGACCCCCTCCGACATGTTTCCCTGACCCGTGGGCCTGGGCTAAGTGGGATCCTTTCTCTGAGCCTGAGTAGTGCACGTCTTTAAGGACCACAGCCGGCGCCTCCCCTCACCACACTGCTGCTGAATTTGTTGCAATGCTGATGTTGCACCACAGGGTGGAACTAGAGACCACAGTCCCACAGGCGGAGCGGGGCTCGAAGCATCCCTGAAACGACCTTCTCCTGTTGTTTGAATGTTTCTGGACTCTTTTTATTTCTGGACACAGAAGCCAAAGACTTTACTAATTTTTCCAGTTGAGAATGAAACTCTAAGATATCTTCAGTATAACAACAATGGATTTTGTTTCTTCTACTGCTTTTCTTTTTTTCTGTACAATCTTAAACCCGGTCGTACAAAGTGACGCATTTTAAAGGAAACAGACGGACACTTTTAAACATTACTTTGAGGTAAATATCATCGAGAACAGTATCAATCTCTTGCCAATAATGTCATTTTGTTTATTTTCATGTATTTGTTTACAAGCCAAATTTCCCTGAGATATCTCAACGACAACTTTTAATTATTTTTTTGTCAGATAGCGTTGCACACCTGACTTTAAAGCCTATTTTCTAGCCACGTCGGGGGGCAATCGATGCTCTCTGTGGTTTTTGGTTCAACAAACTGGTTCTGAAATGACTAGAAATGGCTTTGACATTCTTATCACAGGTACAGCACTACCTCAGATCTTCATATGGGCAGTAGATGACACACATTTACAGTCGGCCCATAGAAAACCCTGAGGTATCCTTTTTAAGCTCTTTTAATCAGAGGAATGTCAGCATCAACCTGTGTGCAGACTCTATGCTGTGTTCTTTGAAAAAGGGAAGGCTGTTCAATTCCTTAGGATGGCCGTTACACAACAAAAAAGGAATGTGATTAAAGAAGAGGAGGGGTCCCTTTCTACTGTGGAAAACTAAGACATGCATCACCTGCGTATATTTTAAAACAAAAATGCTGAAATATTTTCACACTTTTATAGCTTCCCCGCACCTTTATACGATGTTTACGGCTTTGATGTTTGCTGCAGGGCGAGGAGGAGAGGAACATAGTCGGCCTTACGATGGTTTAAAATATGTGTCGGTCAACACTACTTTCAAACATGTTTGTACTCATGAAAAACACACAAAATACAAAATGAAAGTAGCGCTGTTTTCTTTTGTTCTTCTTTTTTTTTTTCTTCTTTTTGAGAGAAAATGACAGATAAATGAGTTTGGTTGTGTTGTCATGTAACCAGGGTGCGATTTGCTGCTCACACAGCTTCTGTTCATGAATCCTCTCCTGGGTATAAAGTTTAGCCTGCAGCTGCCTTAATTAATTGTTTTCACTATTGTTTTCGCTGTCATCGGTTGACAGCATTGGAAAAATATATTCTCTGTTTTCTGTATGATATGTATGACTGCAGATAAAAACAGGTTGAGAACAATTTGTTTTTAAATTCTCTAATGACTGACTGCATTATTTATAATGATAAACAGTCAAAAGCAGAGGAGAACACAATACAGTGCCCTATAATTGTACTGTGCTTTTATCCCCTTATAAGGTAGACGGACAAAGTTTAACTTTCCCCAAATTTCTAAAATTCTTACTTAACGATTGGAGCATGTCTGTTAATGACCCTCAGGATCACAGTATGTGTCGAGTGGCTTATATTGCCAGAAAAAGCAGGAATAACCCTGAGAACACTTTCTTTCTATGATCTCAAATCGCACCCTGTATATGACCCGAGTCTTAATAGGGAGCATGAACGCATCACACGCTTCTGGAGAGCTCATTTTGCTGGTAAAACTCAATACACACACACACACGCGCGCGCTTGTTACTGTATTGAAGATGCTCCGCTGTATCAGCCTACGTTTTGTACAACCCAGCCACTATGTTTAAAAAAAGGTATGAATTTATATCTGCTCTATCTTCCCCTCCTCTTTGTATGATAAATAAATTATTCAGTCGCCCACGGTTATGTGTAACGATTCATGTAAACTGTACATACTCAGTTTATTTCCATGTATTTGTACAGAATGTCTTTTAAGAATTGTCTCTTCGAAAAATTATTTTTTTTCCCAATTTTATGGGAATGTTGTGCAATAAAGATGCCGATGTTAAGAATTTACGTGTCTCTGGAAAGTTTTTCTTGTCACAGAATTAAAGGAAGAAATCCTGGAAGGATGTGTGAATGTAAAATAATCGTTTTCCCAAAGCTGGAAAGCAGACATCCAAGAGCTGTAGTTCAGATCCAGGAATTGATGCGTAGAGAAGGGAGCAATAAAAGTTGGTACTAAAAGTAGATGCACGTAGTGTTTGCAAGTTTGTTTAACAGACACTATGATCGGGCTTTAAAGGGCGAATTCACAACAAAAAAGGAAATTTCACTCAACTTTCACTCACTCTACTCACCTCTATGCCAATGCAAAGTCAGAGGAAGTTTTGTAGTAAATTATTGATTCTCTGGAGTTTTACAGCAAAACAGTATTGCAGAATTCCCCTAAACAGCTGAATTAGATGGGGACTTGTTTTAAAACGGCAAAAAAAAAAAAGAAAAATTACTAATTACTCGGCATTGTGTGACAGTGAAACATAGTGGACGAAAGTAAACATTGGGTTGATGTTAAGAAACTTTTACCGAAGTCGAGTATGATAAAGTCAGTGTATTGTTTCCTTTGACCTTCCGTCAGTCATTCAAATACTGGAAACGGCTGTCGACGTGTTGTTCAAGCGCTCTGAGCCATAAAATGCAAACTAGCCTCTCTTTGTTGCCCATGTTGCTCCCGTATTCTGGTATGATGCATATGGACACAAGTCTCTGGAGGCCCGAGATCCCAAACTGATTTGAAAAGATGTTATTTACACCCTTTTTAAGTCAAAATCTTCACTTTACCTGGAAAGCTAAAAGTGTTTCTGAAATGGGTACACAAGCTCGACTTAATACCTCTTCTCAGATACATTTGGGATCTCGGGTATTGTGGAGCCTTGTATTATGCCCGCTGAGCTGTATGGAGCCATTTTACGTTGTTCAGTGTTGTTTTCGTTTTTAAACCAGTCCCCATCTGCTTCAGTTGTTCAGGAGAATGCTGTTTCGCTGCAAAGTTACAAAACCTGACCCGACTTTCCACCAGCACGAGGGTCAGAAGACCGACTTAATTGTCATTTTCTGGTGAATTTATCCTTTAAATGTGTGGGTAATCTCAGTTAGAAGTGGTGTTTTTTATGTATTTATTTATTTAACCTCCAGAGTCCATCCAATATAATGTGTCCATTGCTTTCAAACAGAGTAGGAGAACTAGACATGAACAGCACTTTTGTTTGGACTGGTGGCAGTGTTCAACATCTGGATCGCACATTTGACCAACTTTGAATTTACCCCCCTGAAACTGACTCCACCCGGCCTCCGTCAACGCAGCACAGGAGGAAAAAACTCTCTCTCTCTCTCTCTCTCTCTCTCTCTCACACACACACACACACACACCGCAGTTATGCAATAAAGGAAGGAGTGTCCCGGCTCAAAGCAAGCACACTGGCAGGCAGCTCATGTGAATGTGCCTCCTGTCAGGGAGAACGTCGCTGTGATCAGGGTCCCTCAGTGAAAACACGCGACAACAGACCGCCTCGTTTAATTTGAGAGAAGTGCGGCGAAACTGGAGGTTATGGCAGCTTAAAATAAAAAAAAAGTCAGAATTAGGGCGTGAAGTCCGATTTTCCACTAAACAAAAAAAACGTGGATGTCTTCAGACAGCTGCTGCTGCTGCTGCTTTTAATCGGTAATCTGATTACTCGGCAGTTTGAGCAGCGATCTGACTTCACAAGTGTCAGGAGTCAGAGGGAGGATCTGTGCCGCATTCAGGGACTCAGCGCGAAGCTCGTATATTCGAGTTTCAAAAAGAGAACAGTATTTGTTATCATTTACATAACAAAATAATCTACCAAGTAAGGTCACTAACTTTATGACCAACTGTTGCTACCATGCAGTACTTTTTATCAATCTCATAGGCTACCGGTCACTTTCAATTGTCAATTGCCTTCCACCTGAAAAAAATATATATTTTCTGTTTTGTTACTCTCTGGTGCCATTAACCTATATAGCCTAACATGTTGTTTGGTGACATATTTAATTGTCACCAAACAACATGTCTTCATTGACTGATTTTTTTCACACTGTTTTACTTTGTCTACATTTGGCAGACTCTGTGTGTGGGAACCTTATTTTCCTCTCACAACAGCTTGTTTATTCACTTATGGAGTTTTTAATTTTCTTCCCCAAAACTACGTAGTGCCCCTTTTAGACTTTGACTCACGTACTATTGGTATGGATGACTTCCACTTTTACCAGAGTAGAGATTTAACACAACATCTTTACTTTTACAAGAAGTATAATAGTATAAATAATAGCATAATAATAAAAATAATAATATCAAATCTTTTACAACACTGCGTAGCACTTGGATGGAAACATAAATCCAACCCATTTAGTGACCATTTCCACAAAGCAGAACAAAAATATTTGGTGTTGCTGCTTTCTGCCTTTTAAACCGTTGCAACAACTGCTGGCTTTTTTTTGTAGCGTCTTCCAATTTCTATGGTTTTAATGTTTATGTTTATATAGTTTTTATCATAGCCCTTCATGCTTTTACTACATATGTATATAGATTTTTGTTTACATTTTATTGTTGTTGTTGTTCTTATTATTTTATATTATTAAGGATGCACGATCTGGATTTTTTTCAGCCGATACAAGAACCAATAATTGCCTGACTTTCATGGCCGATAATGATAAAATAACTGACAATAGAAACCAAAGGTTTTATGCTTTTCATGCACGTGAGTGTAGGAAAGGCTAATATTGAGTGAGCAAAGCTGTTTTATTTGATGTTCTATAGCTGTGATAAGATTTTATGGTTAAACTTGAAGACTTTTCCCTCGTGTTGTGTTCGTGATGCTGCACTTAACACTCAACAAAAGCAATTTGGCTTTGTAGTATGGGCTAGATCTATCGACTATAATTTCTTTATCTGCTGATAATGTAAATCTTCCATTATCCGGTCGATAATTTATCTGTGTGATATATATCGTGCATCCCTCTATACTATATTAAATAAACCTTTAAATCTAACTTTGGAATATTTCATTTGATTTTTATCATTATTTTTATTGCTTGTTTTTCTCTTCTCTTTTTTCTCTTTTTTTATTCTAACTATTCATTGTATTGCAATTGGTGTGCATTAGTCTCTAAACCTGTTTTAATACAATGTTGTTGTTTTTTCGACCACTTGTAAAGCACTTTGAATTTGCATTTTGATTTGTGCGAAGTTGGATCGATTGACTGATCGTGTGTCACCGTTGCTGTAAATCGTCTAATTTCCGACAGCCTCTGAACGCAGCCTCCTCTCCGGGCGGACAGATGTCGTCAACTCTCCGCACTCAGCTCTGGAAGAGGAGGGATCTAAATCTGAACTCCTGGATCTGACGGACTCCAGCCACCGAGGTGGATATTTCCTTCTACCGAAGATGTACAGGATTCGACACGGCATGTCCCACAGACCCACCTTCCTGTCACACTTCACGAGCCTCCGCTGTTTTTCGGCCGCGCAGTGAGTGGAAGTGAAGTTCTTCTCTCTCCTGGAGGAGACGGAGCTCTCCCGGTCGGTCCCCCCCCTTTTTTTTTTTTTTTTTTTTTTTTTGGGAATAAACTCCATCCATGCTCGGCTCGGCTCGACTCACCAGATTCGCGGGGATGTGAGTGAGTCCAGCTGAAGAGCCGACGAGGAGACGAGGAAAGTGAGGTCGCCTGTGAAAGTGAGCGGTGTGGATTTGAAGCCGAAGTTATGAAAATGACCGGAGCCATGGAAACTTCTTTCAAACTGGCTTTAAAGAAACCGCCCTCCCTGCGGACAGCAGAGGTAAACAAAACCAACGTACTTTTTTTTTAATTAGCATCGCCCTGCTAATGTTAGCTAATATCAAACTGTTGCTTCACCTCCACACTTGACCCGTGAGTGGGCTGTGAGTTAAACCAATTGAGAGGAAGATACTTGTGGATAATTATTTAGCTGTTAATTGGGACTTTTCCATACAGTCACATGCTAATTAGCACACAGCGTTCAAGACTTAATTGATAGGATAAAGCTAGTCAGTTAGCATGTTGTTAGCATGTAGTTAGGCAACTCCAGTTTGACTTGAGCCTTGCAGGAGCAGCTGCGATTTCACATGGTGAGGGGCAGAGTCGAGTAAAAGCAGGACAAAATGTATCAGAGGCTTCATGTGATACCCAAACTGTGGTGCAGGGACCCAACAGGGTCCTCTGAAAGGATGTCAGGCCCCCCCCTCCCCAATGCAATGGTGCTTTTACTATTTTAAAGGAACACTTCACCCAAAAATGGAAAACTCAGTGGTAGTCTACTCCCTTTGATGACGATGGAAAGTTTTTTTTTTCTGGAACTTAACAGCAAAAAAACGTCGCAGCGTAGAGAGCTGAGGTCAGAAAAAAATAACACGTCATTTTTCGATTCCCACTTGAGTTGTCCCATGAAACACACATGTGATGTTTGTCAGTGTGAAAGATAATCTATCAAGTCAAAGAAATGTGCATTTTGTCGTAATTTTAAAGTAGAAAAACCATCTATTTTTGTGTTAAACTGCTCGGTTGAACGACATCGTCCTCCTTCTTGCCGACATAACTTCCTACTCAACAACTAACTCCATTCAGTTTGTCCGGCCTATAGTCTAATAAGTCTCAGAAATTTTCAAGACCACATATTGATTTGAAAGGATGTTACTTACACCCCTTTTTAATTCAAAATTTAATTCAAAGTGGGTTCATGAGCTCGATCATACATCGATGATGTGAATAACGTCTGGGAACTTTCTGCTTCCAGAGCGTTGGATTATGCCAGACGAGCTGTGTGGAGCCATTTTTATTTCAATTTTCAGTTGTTGTTTTTTTTTATGTTAGAATACAAGTCATCATCTGCTTCAGTTGTTTAGGAGAATTCTGCAACACTGTTGTTGTGAAGTTTTGTGGCAGAGTTTTCACTTTCGGTTGGGCTTTAAGTCAAGAGATAAACTTCCGTGAAGGAAGAGATTCAGTCCGAGAACTGGTGGGATCTGACTGCATTCACAGCCTTGAAGACTATCGTAGCACAAACACAACATCGCAGCTTCCCATCACCGGGCTTACGTCTGAGCCCAGGAGATAGTTTGTGTAAACGTTAGCTTGAACGAGGCCAGTTAAATATAATCACTGCTGCTTTCTCATCCCTCTCTGTCCTACCCCCTCTTCCTCCTCCTCCTCCTCCTCCTCCTCCTCCTCCTCCTCTGCCACTGCCTCTGCCTCCTCCCTACATGAAGCTGTGGAAACACAGCTGGCTTGTCATTGCTTTAGTTACGCTCACAGCCCAAAAATAGCTCACGCTGTCGTACTCCCTTCCATGTTCGGCTGCTGGTGATAGTTCTGAAGTGCAAGCAGTTTTCAAAGCACTGTCAGAGTACAAAAAGTGTTTTTTAAAATCCAGCGAGCCTTCAGTTTTGCATGATGCTTTTGAAAAGGGCCCTTTTTTACGGCTCTGATCCTCTATTTGTTTGTGCGTGTGGCAGGTAGAAAGCCTCTTTCACACCTTCATAGAGGGCTTTTGTGCACACTTGAATGAACCCTTCCAGCCGCGTTTGGTCCATGATAGGTAGCGCTTTGATAAAGTAACTAAATATAGCCTCCTTCGTCCTCTGTTTTTCTGTTAACACTCTGTTCCTTTTTCAAAATGCGAAACCAGAATAAATATTGCTGCGGTGAAGACAACACGGTGAAGTGTTCCCATTCAGTTGTTTATTATGTTTAGGGGTGGGTTGTGTATTTGTCCCCGTCCTGCGCCTGAAATACACACAGGCCAGTAGCTTCCATCAGACATCCAACTGTGGTTTTTAATGAGTCTGGACTCGTTCACCGGGGCAGAAGTCTGGCATCCAGACACGGATTCTTATTGGAGGATTGTCTACTGAGCTCAGGCTTATTAGAGATGAACCTGTGATGAGGGAGGAGGTGAAGGGAACATCAGTTCGCTTCTCAAACTGACGTCTTTGGATGTTACGATGAAACCACTGATGAAGTTAAAGGCATTTGTGGTCTTTTTTTTTTTTAGCACAAAGTGTAAAGTAGCTGGAAGGATTTAAGCTGGTACTGTGCTCCAAATAGACTGACATTGTTCTTAAGGTTGCCAAATGTGTGTTGAATAATGTGCAGCAAGTGAGGACTGGTAAACTCGCCATCGTGTGAGGTTTTTGTCTTTTCATGGCGCTCACTCCAGATTATGGATGCACATTTTAAGCAATTTCATTTGCATGAGGAGTTAAAAGACCAGATTTATTAAACACCAAGTTACATGGACGATAAAGTAAATAACACAACATAAAAATCCAACCTATATCAAGGCTACTAAATGACTAAAATGTGATAATACGAGTTTGTATAAAGTATTTTTCTTTTCAAAATAGAAATTCTTACTGCAATTTAATCAATAAATGATTGATCAATAACACTGTACTCCAGATTATCCTTCCCTGCACACATTGTGGCAGTGAAAACCAATTGCCATTTGGATCTGCTGATTGATGAAGCGCAAAGCTGGTGCTCCCGGTCTGCAGCCGCTAACTAAAAGGCTTTTTATTTGTTGAATTTTGTCAGCACCATTTATTGTGGTTGCACCGTGTTCTTTTCCGGCTTAAACATGCCAAATTTGATTCTGTTCGAGTAGCCTTGTAGTTAAAGGTTGGTGCCTACATTACCCACAATGCACCATGGCCAGTGAGTCACACCACTGGAGGCAAGTTATCGGATTACAGGCAGCTTCCTCTGGAGCCACGAACTCCCCAAGACCTGTAGACACACGTTGATATGTAAAATTGCTGCCCTTTAAGGCAACAGGGGTGATGTGTTGAAAAGCATAGCATACTTGTGTTCAAAACTAATGAGTGTTAGTGTTGATGTTCAAAACTAATGATCAATAGGGTCTCTGTAGTTAGGAAAGAGAAGTTGCACACAAAGTCCTGCACACTGTCTAACTTGCAAAATGACATTTATTTGGGACTTTTCTGTACTAGACCTTCATCAGGCAAATAGTTTGACTTTCAAGACTTTCTATCTTGTCTTGTACAGAAAAGCCCCAAATAAGTGTAATTTTGCAAGTAGGACAGTGTGCAGGAGTTGACTTGCAAATCTTGGTCTACTTGTCCCTTTACTACGCACCTGGCTCAGTATTTATTTTTTTTTTCTGTTTTGCAGCAAAAGTCACAAACATTTGCTCAGTCCATGTGAGGATTTGTTGCTGTTGTGTCATTTAATACTCAACCAAGACAAATATCTTTCAGCTGTGGACGGTTGAATGTTAAGACAAGGATTTTTTTTTTATTATCACTTTGCATTTTAGGAAATTTATAATGGACATTTTAAAACTGTTTCTGATTCGATACAGTCCAGTCTTTAATATATAACTATAATTATTGCAGTTAGTCAAACATAGTTTGGATTTTTGGTTGAATCGGGTGCATTGGTTCCAGAATTGTCCTTTATTGAAAGCCATCCTGGCTGAGACTGTCTGTCTGTTAACTGTCCTGCACAAGATGTGCTGTAGGTACGTCTGTCTCCTGTGCAGATGCTTGGCTCAGTGGGTAATCTCTCTCTACCGCAGGTTTTATGCCTCGTCAACCTTTCCCTGTTTCTTGGGTTTTCTGTCCAGCTCTTCCCTGCCTACCTTTCTCAGTGCCATGCAGACAGACAACAAATCATGGTGGGTGATTTATGGCGGTTTCGGCTGCGCCCAGTACAGATCGGACATTTATGGGAATTCCAACCATCACAAAGCCACAGGCTCCTCAGGGAAGGTGCGAGTGAGGGAGAAGAAGAGAAACGCAGACTTAAGTGGCGACTTCTTGCTTTTTAAGCAAGCAGTGGAGCCGCCATGAAGAGAGAGGAGGAGGAGATGCAGACCAGTGTGCGGTCGATGCTGTCTTCTTGGAGTGCACGCAAAGAAACGTGTTACAAAAGAGGCTGTGTGCGTTTCAGGCAGAGCGGGTGGTTTGCTCAGTGCTGACGCAGCTTCACAGATTAAAGTTAAAGGATAGTGCTGGTGTGTTTTTAAAGTTGTTTTCCAATTACTAGCCCTGTCACTATAACTACTGTTCTATGACGATACATTGTCCCAGAATAATAGACCATAGTCTCACAAGCAGGCCATTTTCATCTCACCTCACACTCGGGGTAGGAAGTTCAAATGCTGGGATAATGTTATGCTGCTATGTTTCAGGTTAGAAGTGGACTTGAAACCTGTCATATTGAAGACGCGGGGGGCAGTATATCTCCCCCCCCCCTGCTATTATGGACACATTTAGTTATAGCTGGCTGAAAATCACAGGACTGACCTGTTGTGAGGACCTTGTTATTGTCATTTGAAGATCATATATACCACAGATATAATGAATGTGAAACAAAACTTAGATTATCCAAAAGTAAACAAACAAACGATAAAACAATAGCAATATTGAGGTCAGAAAACAACGAGTGCGGTCGCTTCAATTTAAGCCGGGCCTAACAACTGATTCCTGATGCCACCTGCACACAGTCAGCATAGAGTTGTCAGAGTTTGTTGTTTTTTTTTCTCTCTTTGACTCCCGTTCATTCTTACTCAGAACAACTGACACACACCTGGAATATGCCCAGCAAGATGAGTCATACTTTTTATTGTGACACATCGTTAAGTGTTCGTTAAACTGTCTCAATTTTATCGTAATGTCGCCGTGTCGCAGTCGTTCATCGAGCTGTACATGCATGTGCACGTTTTATTACAGTCAAATTGCCAATCATTTACACCAGCATGAAGAAGTAAGAGCCTCGTGTCAACTTGGCTTATCCATATTATCTTACTTGTGATGCATTTTTGTGTTTTGTACTTGCGGTTGCAAACCTAAACACTGCATGATGTGCACGTTCCTTCTTTTTAAAACAGAGAAAGAGAAGTCAGTTGGCTTGATACCTACTCTGAGGTTAGGATGTGAAATTTGAAGCCTTGTTGGTTTTAGGTGTTTCACTTTGGTGTCGACTGCTTCAGGAAGTAGGTCACAGAGGACTGTGGGAAACAACAATAAATCGACCTGTGCGTGTTTCAAGTGTTAGAGGAACCCGTCTGTGTGTTTTTTAGATATGGATTTCATACATCAAATCTTCAGCCCATAAAATCAGTCTGCTTCCTTTCTCCTTCTTGCCAACATAACTTCAGCCGTCTCCAATGTTGCCCAGGGCATCTTTGTGTTGTTGGTACAAGACTCCCTTGAATACCCTCCCACTGCTTTTACACCACTGATACGCATAGTGGTAGAGAAGTGAATACACAGTGTACTACCTGACACTAGTGATTATCAACAGGTATTTTCTGGTTGGTCACAGATACATTCCAGCAAAGTTACATAAAGTACGACCAGCTGCAGCTGCAGACTATGTGATAAACAAAGATTTCGTCCTTCCATTGTTTAGTTTATTTCAGACCGGAGTTCTTAAAATGAAATATTGACGAGTTAAACTGGGTTTATATTTATTGAGTTGTGTTTGGAGGACATACCCCTTCAGAGTGTCTCATGCAATCTTGAAGGAATTTTTTTATTTTATTTCTTATTTAAAGCGAAACTCAACCTAGGCTTTATTTATATGATTCAAACCTTCGGGTAAGAGCATAATTACGACGAAAGACGCACTTTTAAGATTTACCGTAGTTTCTTTTTCGGGTCAAACTCATTTACAATGGGAGTGCAAGGGCACTCGTAAGCTAGCATAAAAAAAATCACTGTTTTTAAAACACTAAGAAGGCTCGACACAACATGAAACTTTGCTCGTAGCATCACCAGGGTCTCTACACATGAACATGAGCATTGAGAACATTGTTTGTATTCACAGAGTTTACTGAAAAGAGAGTTTTTGATCTACTCACCTTAGCTGCAAGTCTGGCACGCGACCGTCATGGCAGTCAAAAAGTATCGATCCCCGAGTGCGATCATCAGGAAGGAGAGTAATGGTGGACCGCTCCTCAAGCTTAGTTCCATATGAATGCACGGATAATTGGTTGTTTTGTCGCCAGCGAAAAACAATATTGACCTTCAAGTTGAAAAAGGAGCCTCATATAAGAAACAGTACTACAATCAAAAGCCGGAAAAGTCACGTGACATCTCGCGTGGATAGTTGTTGCCAGAAGCCAGTATGCTACCGGTGACCTGAGTGACAGAGACACAGCACAACAGCATGAAGACCGAGAGGAAACACCTAAAGACATGGCTGGGTATGAAGAATACGATTTGATCGGCAAGGTGTTCGAGTTGACCTCCGTACCTTTTCAAGCCCGAGGAGAGAAAGGAGCCGGCAGTGGACGGATACTTTTTGACCGCCATGACGGCGGCGCGCTGGACATACAGCAGCTAACGTGAGTTTGTTCAAAAAAACGCTTTTTAGTAAACTCTGTGTACACAAACAATGTTCTCAATGCTCGTGTTCAGAGTTTCACTTTAAGCCTTTGGTGCAATAGTTTCACATTTCCCAACAGACAACTCTGAAGTCTATATTGTTCTTTGCAGTGGCTGTGCTTCTCCCTTCTCCAGAGAAATGTATATCTGTCCTTTCTGTCCTCGAGATAAAAATAAATTGTAATAAAAAAATAAAAAATGGTGATGCGTACTCCACACCCCAAAAGTGCAAAATGATGACCATTCGCTCTGATGTTTGCAAGGCCCCACTATCAATAAATACACACATACACACACACACACACACACACAAAGAAATCATCAGAAATCATAGGATTCTTGTTACATACATAACTCTTGTTGCCACGTTTTGGAAAGGTGTAGAAAGACCATGCATGCAAACACCAGTATTTTAAGTCTCAGTTATTTATTTTGCTTTGGTTTAGCGTAATCGCTAACCGCAACCTCCCTGGTTTAATGCTGGCAGGGGATCTTTTTTGTGCATGCTGGCCCTCTCTCGCTCCCCACGCTCCCCGGCTGTGTCTTCACTCTGGCAATCTAATAAACAAACGCTCTAAAAAAGTGTTCAGTGTCGGAGCTTGTCTGATTGCCTGATTTGTTTTAAGTTTTAAAGGAGTCTGCATTTAAATGAAAAGGACCCAGAGGCAGCAAACTGATCTTGCAAATTAATGTTGTCTTCTTAGGAATAATCAACCATATTTTTCAAGTTGTGATTCACAGGTGAAATGATGCCAGAGACAATAAAACATTTCACAATCTGTTCTGCACAGTCTTATCTTTGCAATGGTGTGATGAGGTTGCTAATGACGCGAGATCTTGTTTGTGGATGTGAAATCTGTTGGATATACAGTAACTGTAACATTGCTAAATAGGAGCTAAGTGTAGAGAAGTCGAAGCAAACACAGACACGGGGCTTGTGCTGGAGTGGCCGTGAATAAATAACTGAGCTTGCTGCAAATATAAGGCAACCAAGCTTATACTAACAAATTCATTTTTCTTAATGCAAAGAGACTTAGGAGACTCGGGGGCCCGGAGCTGAATCAATAAGATACAGTATGGTAGGCTTAACAGGTGAGGCAATGAGATGATAGTGATCAGTCAAGGCAACCGATTGGCCGTCACTCCCCAGCAGTGGGGATTGTCGGCTGCCAGCACGAATGCTCCACGCTCCAGAATCAGCACCATGGACAGCGGTCAAGACAGATTTATTCATTTTCTTGGAAAGACTTGAGATGTGTCCTAGTTTCTTACGACATACAGTACATACATACTGCATTATTCTGACTGGGTTTATGAATGTAGTGCGCTCACACCAGAATAGAGACCCAGTTAGGTACAACTAAAAGTGTCCACATGCACAATAACATCAGTTGATTTTTTTGAATGTTGTGTTGACGAGCCTGGTCCCACAATGTTTGTACGAAGGAAGAAAAACAACAACTAACTGCGGATGCTGTCTAGGAAGCCGTAGGAACATCTCGAAAAAATGAAAAGATAAAGAGTAAAGCACTCTCAGGAGGTGATTTGAGTGAAATTACCAAAATGCATCTCCCTTGTCAACTTGCTATGTCTCTCCATCCTCCCCGAGATCACTTATAGGTGGACTGCTGTCGGGGTCCAGACCCAGACAGCATCCTGTTCAGACCCAAACCTATAACTGATCAATTAGTATAACATATTACATTAATAGCTTTTCCAGCCTTTACAGCACTAACAGTCGAGGAAACTCTCAGACCAGTTACAGACCAAATCACTCACGGAGCACTAATCAGCCAATCGAATCTGAATATTGTGTCACAAAGACGGGAGACAACAGTCAGAGGAAATGGACAAATAAACAAATTTCCTAATCAAGATATGGAATCCTACATGTTCGATCTTCCCAGTATAAACTCACTCTGGCTAGGATTTTGAGGTCAAAAAGATGAAAGGCTTCAGCAACAGAATCTCCTCTCTCCTACGGAAAACACTGCTCCTAAAATGCCTCGCCAGTAGTCCTGCCTTCAGTTCTGTGACTTTGTGACATCACACTACGTCACTGTGTCACACATTTGCATAATTTGTGCATAGTGTCTAGTTTGGCACGTAAGAATTGATGTAGCACAGCTGCTCTGCTGTTGTTAGCAGTGCTGGGTCAGGCGTGTGTGAGCTGACCAATCAGAATATTCATGTGGGGGGTCCTTAAAGAGACAGGAGCTTTAATAGAGCATGTCAGACCTGAAAATGAGCATAATATGTGTACTTTAAAAGCAGATAAAGAAAATGACACATAGAAATGATCGTGTTCTGGACCATTCGCCCTGAAGGGACTTATTTTCCCGATAATGACCGCCGTTCTATACATTATCCCGCTTATTACAGGGCTACTTGCCATCATGAAAAAAAACTTCACACAGTGTGTCTTTTTACAATTTATTTGTTACCGTTCATAGTGTTTTTCAGCAGAGAAATATAGTTCGCCAAACCGACAACAAAGACGTTGAACAGACCATTCTTTAGAACACAGCTGATGAATCATCCGCTGAAATTCAAGTCCTCAACCAGTCTTTCAAAACTGACTTGGCCCATACTGTGCTCTTTTTTTGTGTTCAGTTCGTGTCGATCCTCTTTTATTTCATCAACGTCTCTGTCATCCAAAGCTTTGTGCCATTTCGCTTCTCCCTCTTCGCTGCTTTCCTCTCTTTTTCTTTTCTTGACCGGTGACGACAACTCAGCCTTTTGCCAAGACTCGAAATCACCATATTTTCCAAAATTATTAAAGTTAATGTGAAACTCATCCATACCTAGTGGCCTAGGAGTACGTTTTTCCGATATGAAGTAGACTACAGATCAGCTGACGTCGCTTAGCGACCGAATACGCCGGGGTGATAAGTGACCGGACTACTTGCGGAGTGCTACGAAATATGTGAATCAGAGGCATAAAGGCCACTTTCCTTGACGACGGTCAATTATGCTTAGCAGCGGTCAATTATACAAAAATAATTGACTGCCGAACGTTGGGAAGGCCCGTTCAAGTGAATGGAGCATTCTACAGCATTAAGAAGAGCCGTGTAATAATCCCATACATCTCTATACTCTCCATAGAGAGTAAATAGAAAGGTTATTAAATCATAACAGAAGGCTGCATTCCTCACTATGTTTTGGAAGCCTTTGGAAAGTGGACATGCTTTGTACTGGCTGTTACATTGTATTCAGTGAAAAATATATTCTTTTTTGAGCAATCCAGCCTCTCACCTGGGACACAGCCATGGTGTTTACTCTTGCAACACATTGACAAGTTTGTATTTTAGAAAGCCAATTAGATTGACCCAAGCTCGCCGCTGCCACCAGCTCCAAAACATTCCCTGCGTGGCCCTGACACCACTGTAACCACATCCTATAACTGCTCTACTTCTATGGGGCTCTGCGGGATGCCATAAAAGTTACAAAGGTAATTTCCAAATGTCTGAAGCAATCATTTCACCTTGTCATCCCTCGCCCTCTAACTGTTTGTGGTGTCTACATGCTGCGACTTCTCCGTGGCTTGTTTGTGTGCATGTGGGGTTGTGTGTGTGTGTTACAATGTCCGCGTCCTTATCGTTTTTAATTGATGCAATCTGTCCGCTCCCATCTCTATCCGAGTCAGCTATGTGTATGTGTGCGTGTGCCCGCCTTTGAGTTATCTGAAGTTATCTTTGTGCTAAATGTGAACCACTACAGCCTCATCCAAGCCTCTATTGATTTAGTGTCTGCCATATTTAGCTCAATGTAGTTCAACCGGTTGAGGGGGAAGGAAACAATTGAGGAGAGAGAGAGGCTGGAGTCTGGCCGTGAAGGGTACAAGACTTTTTGTAAGCTTCCGTAATCGTGCTCATTTATGTGTCGACACCTAAGCAATAAACTCAAGGACAGACTCAATACGTGTTTCCTCGTTTGATTAATCGAGGTACTAATTTATTGTTTCTCACAGCGCTCCAGACTTCGATCATTTAGCTGTTCAGTTTATCACCTGTGCGACTTGCAAATATGTTCCCTGTGATTCTGTTTAAAATCATCGTCGTATATCAGGTGAATTACCAGGCGCAACGTTTCCATTGCTCAATGGCAGTCACACATATTAACTCTTTGAACTCTGCAATAGAAACATCCATAAGTGTCTACATTGGTATTTTTGCGGGGTTTTTTCAAATGTAATTTCTTCCAGTATCTTCAAGTGCTTCATATCTCTGAAATCTGTACAAAGGTTATTTAAGTCAATGAACAATTCCAAATCATAAAAGTATTGAAATTATGAGGTGAATTAATACAAATCTGATGTTTTTCGATCAAATCTTGATAAATAAAGACACGAAACGCATCGATCCAAACGATTTCTAAATATAGAAACATGGACAAAATGTTCCTTAACACTCAAAGACTTGTTTTTAATGTGTACATATTAAATATTTTGAGGTATGCTAATTTTTTGAGCAGAGTATAAAGGCGTTTTGATAGCTTTTTCTACAATAAAGTATTCTCCCAATGCCTACAATAGTATTTTTGCCTATTGTGGCGTTATCGCTTGTATTTTAAAATTGTCAAAATTGTGTTATCAATTAGTGGCTTTTATAATATCTGGTTTAAAAAGTAGCCAAATGGAAAAGCATTTTTTTGTTTTATGACTTTAACCTTTAAAAAGAACATTGTTATTTCAGCTAATTTTCTATTTTTTTTACCACAGAAACATTTATCAGTGACATATATTAATATGGACAAAATATGAATGTGTTGGGTTGCTTTTAGCGGTGCTCCTCTATTTTGTGCTGGTGCTCCTACACATTTCAGTAAGGAGCACCTGTATAATGGGAAAATTGAGCCTGGTCCGCTGGTTTATTACATATTCAGTACTTGCAAAGGGATGTGGAAACATATTGAAAATAATTTTCACATCGGTGTCAGAGGGAGTCATTACATGCTTAGTTAATCGTTAAATACTGTAGAGTGTTAGGTATGCAAGGACCTCAAAAGGTCTTTCTCATTAACATCTATTTTGGGGTGCAGCAGTAGTTTTGGGGGTTCAAACTAAAGCAGATGCTTCAACCTGAAGTGCTGGGCCACTTGACACTTCCGGTTCTCATTGGGTCAGTGGAGAACAGCGAGAACAAAATAGCTTCTGCTTACAGAGAGAGGTATTGGAGCAGGTTCAGGGATGTATCTGAGCTCTGTGTGAGTGTGTCTGAGGGGTGTGAGGGTAACAGGTGCTTGTTTACTGGTTGGGAGGGGGAGTTAATGACCTTATCACCACTGTGCAGTCGAGTATGAAGTCTCATCAGCGCAACTTAGCTGTTTATTCATACAAACATATTCTTAGCATCGTCGCACACACACACACACACACACACACACAAATATAAACCAACAGGCACATTTAGTGTGTATTTATATGTACAAGCGTATATGCACACACACACACTGATGCAGCATAAACAGATCATTTACCCCATGCATACAATTACCGCCACACACATAAACAGCACTTAAATTCAACACCTACTGCTGTGATGAGATTAAGCATAGGAGACCGTTAAATAGTTGTAAAGTATATCTGTGACTCACGCTGCTTTCCATTGCCGACATAATGAATCTTCTCATCTAAACAAGCTGGTTATTTTATTGACCTCAAGTAATGACGCTGTTGTTTGTGAGGAATATTTTGAGTTCCTGCATGGTCTTGTGAAACACACTGAATAACGAGTCTGCACCCTCACATTAAATGTGTTTGGACCATACATTTTTAGTACTATAGAGTTACAGAAAAATATGTTTAAAAAAAATGGATCGAGCAGGGGATGATATAATTGAGCTAAATAGGCGGTCGCCTGGAGCCCCCCTAATTAAAAGGGCCTCTAACAGCAGTACATCATGATGTTAAGATGTAATAAATCAAACTACGTTCCTATTCTAATTAACATGTAAGACAACTCTATTCAATAAAGAGGGAGAGGGAAGTTGCCAAAGTGTAGTACTAAGATCCTTAAAAGGGAGACTCCACCAGTTTTACACATTAAAGGGTGTTTACAAGTCTTGAAGGGTACTACTGTATATGTGGAAATGTAGTATAAAGCCTTTTATTGCTCCAGAGTAAGCTGCATGTAATCTGGTAAATTGCCACCAGTGATGTCACTCAGTGGCTAAATTGCATTGTGGGTAATGCAGGCGGTCCACTGCTCTATATTGAACTCCTGTGTTGGACTCACCCTAAAACCAAGAGACATCGCCTTTTTTATTCCACACATTCTTCTTCTTTTTCAAAAAGTTATGCCTACATTACCCAAATATCATCTTGATATTGTAGCAAATGTATTTACTCCTGAAGAGAGTCTTTTATGGTTCATTGATGTCAATTGTTTGCTTTGTATCTAATATCTTCCACTTCTTCTCTCCTTCAGAGAGTGTACATAGTCTAACCTATTAATATTGTTCTTCTTTATTTTCTATTTTATCTTGGTTTTTGTCTTGTTTTCATGTTTATCTGTTGATGAATCACTGTTTCCCCCTCTGCTAGCAACTCTTGAGCTGCTATAACAAATCTCTCCTGTGAGGGATCAATACAATATTATCTTAAGTATAACCTTGAGGTAGCTGTACTTTCTTTGAATTTTTTTCAGTTTGTGCAACTTAATGATCCGCTACATTTCAGTCCAATTACTTCACAGGACAGCTTGCTACTTTTTAATTTAAGATGTGCACACAAAACATCTAGACAACAAATAAAATACTCTGCAATGTAAGAGATCGCATTGTCCAATTTTAATTAAAAACAGCTCAATTTAAATCCGCAGCGGTATAAGATTGTTCTGTCACTGTCAACATTTTTAATATGAGAGGCTGAAAGCGAGGCAGAGAGAAACACGATCAACTTTAGGATCGATCATTGTTTTGGACTTAGATCAGGATACCATGGAATCTGCCAGCAAATTGTGTCTGCTCTTTTTTAACTGTTTCTGCATGTTAACCATCTTAGTTGACAGGTTGAAGTGTGTGAGTTTGTTCTTGAAAAAAAGAGGTGTGAACTGTGGTCTTGTGGAAAAGTAAGATACGGTCTTATTTCATGATTTTCTCACCTTAAATTGATCATGACAAGTTAAAACAAAATATATTTGTCTCTTTTATCCGTGTTTAGTGTATCAGTATAAATACCCCAACCAAAGGCACTAGGTCTTTACATAACAGCACCACTGATGTGCCAGTATTGATTCTGGACCTTACAGAGTGTTGTTAGAGCACTAATTATATCCAATTAGTGCTTCCCATTACACTATGCCATCTGCACTGAACTGAGACAAGAGCACAAAAGAAAAAGAAAAGAGGAAAGGCAGTAGTGTGAGCTGAGGAAGGTTAATCAGGCAGTGAACCGGAGGAAAAATGATCAGGAGGTAGTTTATTAGGCAACCATTAAAGAACCTTATGAGCAATGATGAACCAATGGATACTGTACATGTGTGCTACTGTGTTGTGTAGTGTAAAATAACCATAGTAAGTAGACTGTGGCCAGTGTAAAATAGCCACAGTTAGTAAATAGTGACTAATGGTAACTGATTGTAACTGTTAAATTATAAAAGTAAGAAACCAAGGGTAATAAGGGTGAAAGAGTTGCTGAAACATACTACTGGGCATCAGCTGACTGAAAAGTGCATCTACTGATTAAAGCTGATATAGTCAGATGATGTGAAGGGTGAAAACGCAACCATAAATCTAAAAAAATAATAAGTCATATAACCAAATATGCAACACTTTCATTAAGTTCAAAAATATAGTGCAAAGAGTGATCATATATAATGGGATGCATCAAAAAAAGGGAGTGAGTTATCAGAAAACCTGAAGGCCAAAGGCCAGAGCTTCTAAGAGCCAATAATAAGGATACAGGAAGAGCACCTCCTTAAAAAACCAAAGCGAGGCGAAGAACAACTGATCCACATGCAGCTCTGCACGTATGGCAACCTTCGCGTAAGCGCAGAAGGTAATACAAGGTTTTTCCACCAGAGGTGCAGGGTTTTTCCATAGCAAATATGGTATGTTTCCGTAGAGAAATAGCAATGTCAGCAGAAAGTAAGAAGAATAGAGATTGGTTGAGGCCATGATGTCCGAACGGACACTCCTATTTTTGTGTGTTTAAAAGAGGATTTTCAGGGCTTTGAGCCTCGGGTCAGTTTTCTCACGGATGTCATCTATGTCTGATCCTGCTCTTTTTTGCTGGCAAATAATGTTCTACTGCACTCAGCCTTGAAGACTCCTGGTGACTTTTTGATCTTTGAAATCTTTTGGACCAACCGAGAAAACTGAAGTCATTTTACGACAATTTCAGGAAAGTTATTGGATTTAAATCAGTCACAGCGTGGAGACCTACTGTCAGAAACCTCCTGAGCGTCCAGCTAACCTCAATGTGATCTCCTTTGTTGCATCCCACTCTGTTTTATTTCTTTTATTTGGTAACTGAACTGACTCGATGTGCAGTGTTGCAGCGGATTGGTTCCTGGATTTCCAGGAGTGATTTGTTTTAGAAGGGAGCATCAATTTGTGATTGTCTGCCTCATTAAAACTGTTTTATTAGATGTTTGGGCCACTCCGATGCAGCAGCAGGGGTTCAATTTGGATTTGTGAGGAGAAGAAGACCGCGTCATAAGGAGGGTTTGTTTAGCAGAAAGTAATTCCAGCAACAGCTGTAGACACGGTTTTACTATGGATGTAGTAACAGTGGCACTGTTTAAAATTTTTTACTGCTGCACATCT
>OMLP01040811.1:0-37386 GCA_900302685.1 Spondyliosoma cantharus | reverse complement strand
GCCATCGTGTTCCCTAGCCCTCAGTGTGAGGTGGTTAAAGAAGCAAAGCAACTACTTATAGCAGATATAGTCACATAGCACAGTTAGCTGTGCAGCTAGCAGTCCGGACGGGGCATGGCTAGCTGGTTAGCATGCTAACTTCAGTAGATATCCCTGCAGCACGGTACTTAGAAGTCCTGAAGTCAAAACTGTTCCTTTTTCACATTGTATCAACAATCAGTTTCATTTTTCAATGTTTTCAAGTCAAATTCTTACATTCTTACACCTTTAGCTTCACTAATCGATCATTTTTGAGGTTTTTTTTAATTCCTTTTTGAGTCCTCTTTCATCAACGAGCAGGCAGCTCCACCGAACACCACCTGCATAAAACCCAACAACCAGGTAAAACCTTCTCTCAAGAGTCAGTCGACACCAAGCCAGAGCTCAAAGGAGACTAAATATTAAACTTAGAGTCATCTAAGAGAGAGTGGGATGTATTTTCACGTGAAAGACTTTCTAAAAAATGTATAATCTAGTAGTGTAACTGGGTTGTCTGTTGACAGGATGATCATTTTTGCCGTCTAGACTGCCGCCAGCTGAGGAGGAAACATCATCCTCTTCTCTTTTTTTTTTTCCCTTCCAGTGGCTTACTCTCAATTTCACGTTCTGACAATTACTAGAAGTTTACAACACTTGTTCTCTGTTCTCCTTTTATTCCCCCGTTCTCCGTCAGTCACCCCGAGGTTGAGCGGTAGCTGCCACCTGTGCATCGCCTCCAGAAACAGAAACTTCTCAAGAGATTGGATTTCAAAAAAACGTTCGGCTCTACAGAGATAATCGCTTACAGATGACAGTTTAACACAACTTCGGAAAGGGTTTGTCAGAATTTTTAAAAACATTTTGCAGGTTCTGAGTTAGTTGTTGCTCTCGAAAAAAACGCCTGCAGATCATCAAACCATCACGCTGGAGGAATTCATTCACGGGCGAGCAGTGAGTGGGCACAGTCGGAGGGAGATTTATGGCCACCTTTTCTGTTTATCTTCACAGTCTCACTCATTCAGTCTTGCTGCAGAGCGAGAGAGAGAGAGAGAGAGAGAGAAAACGTTCTCAGCAGCCAGCACTTGAGCCATCAGACCCCCCGCGCACTTTGATTCAGGAACTTCTCAACCCAATAAACTTACTTTATATTTGTTTATGAGCGCTGACATTGTTGAAGCTCTACAGTACATGCTTGCCATCACATAATAAATATGGGTTAATTTACGGAGGTATGTCAGGCCTTAGCCGTTTAAGACAGCTCTATTCCATCGAAGTAGCTCCTGCTGGGGCTGCCAGGAAAAACACTTTCTTTCAGAGAGAACAATTCATCTGTGGCCCTCTTGAGGGATAGGGTAAAGGGTGCTGGGGAGGTCAGTCCTATTGCCCACCAACCGACCCTGGCACATACTCATGAAAGTTAAACAAGAGAAAGGGAATACACTTTGGAGTCTGAGATCTGCCTCCTGGGTCGCTTGCTAATTAAGCTGCGTTTGTCTTGGCTCGGAATCAAGCTTAATATTGAACCAAGATCCAACATAGACCAGCGCTACAGGCGCACAGAGACCGACATCGACTGAGTGCTGAAAGGAATCACAAGTGTGGCTCCTGGGAGTCTGCAGGCTCCCCATCGCAGGACATGTTAGCATCATATGTGTAGCAAATGATGCTCATTCCATTTAAGGGTCATACTGATAACATTCATATGTGGTCAGATCATTTTTCTGAAATGAATACATCTACGTTTTTTATTTTCCTTATAAACATTATAATGATTCTAAAATGATTAGTTTGTTTACGAGCTGGTTCTCGAAGGCCGTTGGTATCATCTCGTTTCCATGTTTCCATGTCTGCATGAAGTGGCGGCTAGTTGCCAGTTTGTGGGTAAAACAAATGTAGAAATGGCTGATTTCTACAGTTTTTTAGATTATACAGGTGCATGGAGACGGAGCGGAGGCACTCAGCTGGAATACAGAGCTGTTTCACACCTAGGGACGCTTACAGCAGCTTTAATTTACAGTAAACAGGACGGAGGTTGTCTCTCACTTCCATGGCACCTTATCTGCACCTGTGATGTTGACAGAAAACACACTGCAACCAAATCCCGTCTAACGAAACCCATAAAGAGCGACTGAGGCTTGGCTGGCATGAACTCGGCTTGTGAGAGTGGAAATATAAATACAGTCTGTGTGATGTTTGGTTTGAAAATCACTTGCTGATGCAAATTCAAAAATTTGCTTGAGGTCAGCGCATCATAAATCACACTGCTGCTCGGTCACATTATGAAATCCAAATGCTGTAAAGACGGCTGTTTGCGGTTTCTAACTACAGCACAGTGAGCATGTACCACTGCGTTTACATTCTTGAGCCTTTTAAATGGGTTTTCCATTAAGTCACCCATTGGGATATTAAAGAGCGTGTAAAAATCAAAACACCGTCACATATATATCACTTTAAGATGCTGGGTAGAGCAGTTAACATGAATATTACACTTCATAATAAAAAAAGAGTTTCTCTGAATGACCTCCGCCCGCCGCTGATCCGTAAGACTATCCCGCACATGTGAATGTTCGAATAAGCCCTCATGATCCTGCTTTAAAGTGCGATGGCGAGTTCAAGCAGATCATCCGTTTCAAAGGAAATGTCACCGCATTTGATCGGCGTTCAAAGGGCGGCGCTGAATATTCTATACGCCGAGGTCAGAGGGTCATTTAATCAAGCGTGGCGGCTCGTGAGAGGTGCGCTCCACCTGACGGAGGAGGTCAGAGTGCAGCCGGGTCGTTACGTAACAAACGGAAAAAACGGAAACGGAAGAATTCACCTCGAGGTAGCGTTCCCGTTGGCGATGACGCGATGCCGCTCAAAAAAAATCAATTTTCCCAAGATTCCTCTCAGATTGCACCAGGACCAGCCGCGTCTCAGATGGAGAGCAGCAGCTCAACCCTCCCTTCTCAGCCAATTAGATAAAACATCTGGGTGAGAGATCGGATTAAGAAAAACGGCTACGGCCTCATCAAAGGTGACGACAGATGGGAGTAATGCGATGTAGCCACCCCGCCCTCCAACACATGTGTGAGCGGAGCGGTAGGTGTTTCACATCAAGCTAGGTCGTCCCGCCCTCCACCCCTCGCGATCATCACTCATGCGTATTCATTACTCAGGTGCAACATGGCGGATTCTTCACTCCTCTAGTGTGCCGTGTTACATCAACAGCAGATTTATTGGCTGATTTAGTTTCATCTGACATTTCAATTTATTTCTTATCTCAGCTGCGAAGAAGAAAAGATGGGTGTGGGGGTTTAAAGGTCGTGTTTGAAATTAAAACCAATGCGTTGCACTCACAGGGTCTTCTGGTTTTTGGCTGACATCATGGAGAGGCTCCTCTGGAAGGTGGTCTCGTCGAATCAGAGTGAATTCCCTGATGAACACGGCGTCCCCGTCGTTTGCCCGTACAGCCACCTGCAAAACAAAAGATCCCGTCAGAGGTGTCGATGCAAACCTTCGGCTACAAGCTGAAGGCCTCTCGGACACAATGCATTTATTTTGCAAGCTGCATTTTTTGTTGACATTGTGCAGCATGTCTGAAAACTCAAGCTACTCGCTCGGACGCTGTATCCTGCAGACGATTCCTTAGAAACGTCACTTTTAACGCTAGAAGTGCTTTTATGGATTTCTTATGCTTTAACTTTCATGAGGACAATATAATTGTACGATAATAACACACACTATCTTGCACTATTTAATAATTTAATGGTGGTAGGTATGAAGGACAGTTTATATCTATTCAACTTGCAGTTTGGTACCTTATACCTTTTTCCTGAAGGCAACAACTCATATTCGCTGGAAAGAACAGGTTGAAAAGAAGAATAGCTTGAGTTCCTCACACCACCAGCTAGTTCTGATCTGTAGATTGCTGCGTCTGAGTCCCGGGTCAGTAAACTTAACAAGCAGCCTTCAAGCAGGCGAGGAAACTTTAGAAATGTGAATAAACAAGACTGGAAAGCAAAGTTTTCACCAGAAGTTGACCGTATATGTCGGATGGAAACTCCTACTTACATTCATACAGATTTTCAATCACAAGGATACTTTTGCATTTCATTTCAAGGAGGCTGGAAAAAGCCATGTTTGAAATCACTGGTTTGATTTCTTTCTACTTTGCTAGACATCAGATTTCTATTTTAAAAGAGTATCTGGGAATTACAATGAAAGGAAGGAACCAGATACACTTTACTCAAGCCAAATGATGCAACGGGCTCTTTGTTAATCGCACCATAGTGTTTCCAACAAACCATAGTATTACACCACTGTGCTCTGGAGCAACGGCGATGGTGGGAAATGTAGGTAAACTGTAGTCAGACTTTCCGTTTGCAATCACTTTCCAAACATCGCATGTTTTTTTTTCTTTTCGGTTTGCGCTCGCAGCCTCATCCCTCATGAGCAGGAGGGGAATCTCCGGAGGAATGCACAGCAGAAGAGATCTGATAGCAGAGCAGCAGTAACGGCGAGGGGCATCTTGGATAGGGCCCATTAGCAGCACAGCAGGGCCCGCATTCTCAAGGATGCACAAATTCACAGCGCCCACAGGGGCCCTCAGCTGCTCTCCGTAGGTCATAAACACCCCGTAATGACCCGGGTCAACCGCCTGCCTCCCGGGCTGGTGCCAAGTCAGAGCGAGGCAGAGCAGGGGATGTGGGTTAGGGGTACTTGAGGTCCTTCGCGTTGTGAGGGGGGGGCAGATTTTTAGAAAAAGAAAAAGTGCTGCTAAGCAACTGCAGCAACAACAGAAGTCCCTGCAGTGAGATGTGGGCGAAAGCCTCACAATCATTACGTACATGCACATTTTTGTTGGGTGAGGATCTGCACACGTGGTTCAACCTCCGGTTCATCTTTTTAAACATGAATAAAAGATCAAATTTATGTTTGCAAATCAGGCAATTATATCTGTGAATCACAAACTAGAGGAATGGAGTGAAAACTCTTCTGAGATCCTGGTAAAATACCAGTGTTGTTAAAAGTACTAAAAGTAAAGATATCCTGTTAACGTCACTTATAAGAACAGTAGTCGAGTTAAAGTCTTAAAGCATCTGATATGAGATGCTCTGCTTTGGCCTTCCGTGCAGTATGCAGTCTGCAGAGTAACGAGTAATTGTATTTATCACATAAATGTAGTGGAGTGGAAGTACAAAGTAATACAACATTTAAATACTCAAGTAAAGTACAAGTACCTCAAAGGAGAAATGACTTGAGTACATGTACTTAGTTACAATCCATCACTGTAAAATACTTTGATGGATGAACACGTGGTCGTGAGATCGTCCTCGAACCTTTATACCACAGAGACTTAATGCATTCAGCATGAGGAACCACAAAACTGATACGAAAAACCTGAATCACAACACAGCAGACGACTGGAAGCCTGAATGCAACACGAGAGCTCGGCTTACATGACTAACGTTGCACTCGAGCGTGTCCTCTCTGCTGGTGACGCTGAAAATTAAAATATTGCACAACCAAAGCAAACATAAGTCGAGGGTATGAATACTGAGAGAAGCTTTGCTGATGTACTGAAAACCACTTAAGTGAGCAGATGTCCTTCCTCAGGGCTGAATGGAGGCTCGGCTCAAGAGATCTTTTCCCCCTCCCCGTCCACAGAAATTGTTTTCTCACACACTTTTAATGTCTTACACTGGACGAATCTGACAAACCATTTCCTTGTCATTTTGAGGTCTGCATCTATCTTCCTTAGAAGACGTGCGATACGCTGAAACCAGAGTAAGCCACAGGCTAATGGTGCATGACAGTTAAACTCTCCCTCGCCGGAGTCTTAAAAAGGGGGATCTTTCAAACTCGTTTCCCAAAGCAAACAAGCTGGCCGGCCAGTGCCAATGTCAAGCATCCTGCACACCCCCACTGGACTGAACCATTAGGATCTGGCACTGGACTGAATATTTCCAAAGACGGTCCAAGTCCTGGGGTATGCTGTCATGTAGAAAAGAGGCTGATGTTATTGACAAAACCCCTCATGTGCAGACCCAATGAAACACATTCATGCACACTCACTTTTCTCCTCAATACAGGAAGCGACAGCAGAGAAACTGTAGGAACACGGTAAAGGAACACAGAAGGGTCAATGTGTGTCATGCTCCAAGTCACCGTTCACTGTCTCACTATTTAACTACGACCATGAATACTTGCGAACCTTGAAGAAAAAAGGGAGGATTTTTTGGCTTTTACGCCCAAAAATATGTGAGATTCGAGGACTGTGCTTCCTGCACGTGTGTAAGTCTGTGGCATCATTTCAGCTCACGTTAAGATGCTTATACATTCACAGGCCGAGTCAAACCGAGCCGCGGCGATTTGTCCTTCCAGCACCGGTTTCACTGCTCCCAGCTGACCCGAGCCGCGCCCGCAACGGATCTGAGGGTTGCAGCTTGCCCCCGAGCAGGCTGCGGCCAACCCGTAACAAGTACCAAGTAAACCCGCTTCATGCTAATGCCCGACAAGTTAGCAACTAGCTTCATAGCACAGCAGATCATTAACTGTAAAAGAGTAAAATAGTTCATGCTGGACTCACATGGTAGCCAGAAACAACTCCAAGTGAATGCTAACAACTTTAAAAGGTGATCGTATGTTGAGTCCTACAGCTCGACGCCAACGTTGACCAAAATATATACTGAATGCACACCCTGGTTTCCAGGAGCAGATACTGTAGGTAAAACAACTAAAACACCTTCTAATAAAGACTTTAGTTGCATGATTATTACTTTTCAGGAGACATGGTCGTTATTTGAACTCTGAGCTCACGTTTGCGCCCCTCCGTCGAGTCTCTTTGCTCAAAGGGATCTAATGAGTGTGTGAGATTCCCAGTAAGCACTAAGTCAGAGTTTATTTGAAATGAACATGACAGAGGTCAAGAAAACACACACTTCTGGTTTGCAGGGCACCCCAATCTCCAGAACTACACATGTGAGGCTCAGATCCGACGTGTGTGTGTGAGTGTGTGTGTGTGTGTCGACGTGACAAAGGCCAAGGGTGAAAGTCAAACAGGGAACCAGACCGGTGATTCATTAACCTCCGAGGCGAGTTAGATTTCAAAGAGCGCGTCTCGGCCAGGGGAGGGGAGAGGAAGTGAACTCGGGGGCAAGTCGGGTCTTCAAAAGCACATAATCAACAGTAATAACACCAACCTGATATTATAATTGAGCTTTCCTATAACGTGGTGCCAGCTTCCACTGTTTGGGTGGAAACTGTGAAAAGCGAGTGACTTCTTCCGTGCTGCACGAGGCCAGAACCTGGACTTGTGTTTCACGCACCGCTGCCTTTGATTAATACGATTCCGTCCAATGTTTAGATTAGGACACCCCTTTTTTTTGGAGACCGACTCCTGTCTGAATGAAACCTAAGAGGGAAAGATATTTTTGCTAATCCACTTTCAAGGGGATTTATGTGAGCTTTCACTTAACACATTTTGGAGGAGGAAACATTGCGGCCGCCTTTTCCTCTCCTTCCCTGCTCATCTTTCATAAACTCAGAAAAAAGGGTGCCCCTCTTCACATCCGAGGCCCCCACACATCGATATCTGCCCTGCAGGTATACGCTGCAGTCAGTTTCACCGAGCCGACTGCGACTCGGTGATTTTCAGGACCGATAACGGCGGAGTCACGAAGGTCATGACAGAGTCTTGGCGCGCCACGAGCAACGAGACACCCGTCGGTATAAAAGAGGAAGAAAACACTGATGGTTACAATTTTCACCTCAGGCGTTCACACGGGATACCTGCGATGCAACGGCTCATGACTAACTTCCTCTGGGAAACTCAACTGAAGCAGCACTTTCATCACAGTCTCTGATTCCTGATGGATTGTTTAGTTATCTTAATGTTCTTCCTCAGACTGCCTTTGAAGATTTCTCCTCAATGTCTCTGCCAGAGCTCCCTCAAAATTGATTTACATGTCCTGATATCTGTCTCCCAGGTGCAGTGTGTCCTGAGTGGCAAAGAGCTCGACTCGCCGCCCTCTTCAACTCCCACCACTTCTCATCTCATCTTCAACGGCACGAGGGATGAAGCCTCGGGGGGGAGTTTGAAGAATCTACCTTTGATATATGAAAGATTTTCCTGGCGCTGTCATCACTTCCCTTTGCGTTCACGCTCTGTTACTCCCGCGGTTTAATGTCTCATAACGATGCGTGGTACCTTCCTAATGATGCATGAGCGCTTCTTTGACACGGCCTCGAGAAAGATCACGTTACTCGTTTAATTTGATGTATTTTCTGTTGAAACAGGATTCGGGCGCAGGAACATAATACAGACACAGATCGGTTAAAAGGGTAAAGTGAACGGAAGACACGGCAGGTTAGATTGATCGAGAGGAGACGCTCCGTCAAAAGTCTGTCCAACGCTCAAATTAACAAGTTACCTTTAACACAATTTGCTTCGCACAACAAATCAGACTAAACCCTCGTTTCCACACAGTTTCTTTGTGTGTGTGTGTCCAGAATTACAGACCTATGCACATGAGCAGTTGGAGGAGACCAAAACAGAGCTAAAATGAGACTTAATATTTAGCTCACATGTGCAGAAACACAACTCCAGATTGTGCTAATGTTGCTAAAACATTAGCAGAAGAACTCAAAGTGAGGAGATCTGCCTCTCTGTCACATTTATTTTGCAGGCTGCATTTTTTGTTGACATTGTGCAGCATGTCTGCAAACTGAAGCTACTCGCACGGACGCTGTATCCTGCAGACGATTCCTTAGAAACGTCACTTTTAACGCTAGAAGTGCTTTTATGGATTTCTTATGCTTTAACTTTCATGAGGACAATATAATTGTACGATAATAACACACACTATCTTGCACTATTAAATAATTGAATGGCGGTAGGTATGAAGGACAGTTTATATCTATTGGTACCTTATACCTTTTTCCTGAAGGCAACAACTCATATTCGCTGGAAAGAACAGGTTGAAAAGAAGAATAGCTTGTCTTCCTCACACCACCAGCTAGTTCTGATCTGTAGATTGCTGCGTCTGAGTCCCGGGTCAGTAAACTTAACAAGGCTGCATCATCAGAATGTTTTATGATGTATTGCATGAATTCTGGCTTCGACAGTTATTTGTATATAATGTAAATAAAAAAGCTGAGCTTACGTATCCTCGTGGGGCCCCTGCACTTATCTCCAGTCTATCAGAAGTCGTGCGTATGCTGTGTTGTTTTCCATGTTCCAACATGTTTTAAAACAAGACGGTTTGTTGCATCATCCGTTCCTCTACCATATTGATGAGTTCGGTGCGTCATCACACCCAAATACGGTTATGACTGACAAAAGAAGCAGATCATACAGACGTAGGAAAGATAATGTGAGACAGAACAATTATATTGGATGCTGGCTCCTCCACACGCCTTATAAAGCTTGAGACGGAGAGGATAAGAGCGCTGATAGCCTCATTATCCTCAATAAACCCAAGACTTTGACCGTGGAGAGTTTAGCTTGCACCAGCACGGTTTCCTCACTGCATGACAGGCAGCGCGGCACTGTCTAAACAACAGACACGAGCAGGAGCACATTCGGATGTGAGGGGTTTACTTCTGTTTGTTAAGAGTCATGGCAGTGGAGTCGATCATTTCATCCGAACACCGCAGTCGGCACAGACACGCTGAAGAAGAAGGCCAAACATATCAAAGTGTGAGGAAGAGGAGCTCCAAAGACTGGTACCCTCCGGAGATGGCCTTTGTGAGGAGCAGGCTGCGCGTGAGGAGGATGATAATGGACAAAAAAGGACAAAGGACCGGACATGGAGATGTTCTCGACACCTGCCACGAGAGAGGAGGCGACTCGGAGAACATGCGTGTCTTCAAGTTAGCAGATGAGATTGAAGAGGTGAGAGCTGCGATTTGTTTCTTGGTTTTCATGCTCCACAATTCATGTGCAGCGTAAAGTTTGTTTCCATTAAACAGTTTCGTTTTGGGAATTAAAATGTAACGTTGTGCAAAGACGAGACAAACTGTGCACAGTTGAGGACGTGTTGGTGCTGCAGGGTGTGTCTCAGGGGTTAAGCACAGTGTCAGTGTCGGCGCTTCAATATTCACATTAGTCATAACTCAGACGTAAGCAAGTGAGCCTGAGTGACGCATTCAGTGACGCCTTGACACCAATCAACACCAGCAGGATCCCACTGAACAACTGGATGAATACGTTTATAATAACAGTTTATGTTTTTCTCTGTTCTCTGTTTTAGGTGTTTTGGTCGGGAAGACATCAGCAGCACCCACACTTGGCTGTTACGATCTGTCACTGATGTGCCGGCGTGACTGTTGGTCGATCGATGCGAAATATAAAAGCCATGACATGATGTGGACTATTTATGGCTTTGTACATATGTATGATATGTTTTTCTACTCCATATTTATTAAAAATGCTTTATACGTGATGTGATGGTGATGGTGTGATTTTTTTTATCCTAAAACATAGAAATAATATGATCATTCAATGTCTTGCAGAGAATTAGATGTGAACATGGATGCACACCCCGTGAGAGAGATAGCGTAAAGTAACATTAACGCTGGAAACGAGGGGAAACAGCTAGCTTGTCTCTTTCAGTGGGTACTTCTGTATCTCTTGCCAGATGGCAGCAGAGTGAGAAACTTTTTAGCTTTAAAGCTAAGCTAACCACCTCCTAGCTTGCTTATTTAACCCTTGACAAGAAGTGAATAAGTGTAGTTTGATTTCATATTCCAGATTTAATTGGACAGCACAGATTTATGCTTCATATTTGTGCACGGTGTAATAAAGTAGATGGTTACAGAAACAGCCCTCTGGTTATAAATGAGTGACTTTCGGGGTTGAATCCACTAACTGCATCTCGTGGTTTTTCTGTATAAGGCATTAGATTAACTAAATCCAAAGAGGTCATCATCGATCATTTAATACCACAGTTGTCACCAGCTATTTTTCTTCAACTATACGCTGGCGTTTTTGTGAGAATCCCTTCCCGACCGCAGAATATCAGCCTGCAACACAAACAGAGACCAAATCCTGTAATGCTCACACCGGCTGTGCCCTCACAATAAATCACCATCCTCCACTCCGGAGCTGACCACAAGCTGACTGCAACTTGAGCGCTTGACCGGTCCAAGTGTGCAACATTAGCTAGTAGCATATTTCCTGCTAAGTCGACAGGTTAGTCCACCTGCCGACCATGTGTGGGGCCAACAAGGGCTCATCGAGGAGTTTCTGCTTTAGTGGAGAGCTAATTATGCAGCGGGACGCCCTGATGCAGAAACAGATGGCGCTATGAAATCCAGTGCTGAAGCATTTTTGTATCCAGTTAGCCAGCAGGAAGACATCTCAATGCAAAAATAGCCTCACCGCTAACATTAATCTCTGCACCAGACGTGGTGCGGTTTGCCCGCTCAGGTAACGACTGCTATTATATTTAATGTAGAGGTTTTTAATGAGGGCCTCAAAAGACTTCTGACAGCTCAGAGAGCAGCATGAAAGGCTGAGACAACGCCAACACCAGAGCACACTGCAAGACCGCAAAATCAAAACTGTTTTTTCTTCATATAATACTGTAAACCACAGCCACTGTGCTGATGAATCTGCACGGCTCTCCCTCTGCAGTATCACTCAAACGCTTGATTGGAAAGTGAATGGGATCATTCTGTACAGCAGGAGCTCCACCGTGAAGGTGTGAGCCGATACAGAAAACACAAAAGATCCTGTTTGGCTCCTTTTGGACTTGTGAAAGAAAACTGATAAGCAAAGCCGCTGTGCAGAAAAGGTAAATCTGGTTTAGTGGTTGCAGGCCTCCTGGACAGCAGCATGTTCTGTTTCATAATGAACCCAATCTATGCTTTTATTTGTGTGGCATATTATTCGTAGATTTTTAAGCTTTCAAGAAGACTGATGTCCTAAGTAGACGCAGTTTTGATGATGCAGGGTGTGTTGGAAGGGTCCACCATGACATTGAGAGGGACCATTATCAGTGTCGGCTTAGTAAAAGGCTCTTCAAGACGTCAAGAGTCGTGGCTCAGACGTAAGCGAGGGTGGTGCATGTTGTAAATACTTGCACACATCACGCGTCACTTGACATTCTGTAAGAGTTTATGATTTCCTGTCTTATCTTCGTCTGGTCACCTGAGACATGACTCACAATGAAGGCTAACGTTGCTTCCTGCCTGCTGGGCTTACACTTCAGCAGTATCATATCATATCATAAGGCAATAATGTATCCATTGTATTTGTGATGATCAGACAAAATATACTAATTAATGCAGCTTTAAAAGTTATATATGCAAGAGTTTTAGTTTAAAACATTCAAAAAGTAATTAAAGAGAAAAAAAGTCATAGAGTTCTGACGCTATGTTAAGTTAGCATGCTAACCAGATAGCCCCAGCATCTCCTTTCCTGTAATACCGCACCGATCTCCCAGTCTGGACCACTAGCTGCATGGCTAACTGAGCTAACTAGCTAATGGCAGCTACAGTTAACAGCAGTTATTGGTTACTCAGGCACAGACTATGAAGAATAAAGCGTTTTGACGCCATGTTAAGCTAGCATATGCTAACCAGCTAGCCCAGGCCTGTCCTTTCCTGTAATACCACACCGATCTCCCAGTCTGGACCACCAGCTGCATGGCTAACTGAGCTAACTAGCTAATGGCAGCTACAGTTAACAGCAGTTATTGGTTACTCAGACACAGACTGTGAAGAATAAAGCGTTTTGACGCCATGTTAAGCTAGTGTATGCTAACCAGCTAGCCCTGGCCTGTCCTTTCTTGCAATAACATTCCGAGCTCCCAGTTCGAACCACTAGCTGTACAGCTAACTGAGCTAGCCAGCTAACAGCGGCTACAGTTAGCAGTTGGCAGTTACTCAAGTGATATGCTGCCCCCTATTTTTGGGATTATGATTTAGAGATTTGATCACATGCAGTAGTTAAAGGTTACTACTGCATGTGTTACACAATAAGACGAGACAGAAGGGACTGACACTTCAGTTCTGACCCACATGAGTCCCCATAGTCGCCAGAGAGGCCCGACCAGATCTGGACACATCGTATGTCCTTTCCTGACACATGCCACTGAACACTGAACTAAAAGATCGTCATGAAGAGCTCTGGCCGAGAAGACACACTGCTTCTACGTGGGAAGCCAGAAAACATTTTTAAAGTCAGCAGTGAAGACGGAGAACATGCAGTAGTTCACTGTGATTATACAAAAGAACTGAGAGGCACTGATGGATTTTGGTCCTGAATCATCAAATTCCTTCATTATTCCCCTGTGGTCCGGCATCATCGGGCCAAGCTCGCTCTCGTCCAATGAGTGTAAGAAAAAGAAGCAGCTTAGAGACTTCAACTGGAGTCAGCACTGACATAACTCTGCTTTCAGACATCCACCCAGTTTTCATCTTCCATCACACCCACTTAAAGGCAAAAAAAAAGCCACTTGTGTCTCTGACTACTGCCTCTGCTCAAGATGGATGGCCTTGGCCCTTTGGTAAAGCTGAAGCCAGCATGTAGCGCAGCCAGGAGGGTTATGTAAGAGTGTGAAACTCAAGCGAGTGAGGGTGGACAATCATGACCAGATCATGTTTTCACAGGATGAGACGGAGCGAGTTTTCCCGAAATCATCCATCTTCTCCTCCTCTGTCTCACTGACCTTATGGGCTCAACGGCAGATTGACCAAATTCATCATTTAGGTTCCCACCAAGAGGAGCTCGCAAATGTTATCTATTACAACGAGGGGGCAGATGAAAGTGGCCTCATGACACCATGTTGGCTGGTACTCTGGTTTTAGAGATGTAGAGAAGCACGGCAACCTTTTCTGTGGAAATTAGAGCAAAATAAACCCCATCAGGATCCGATTAAATACACTGACTCTGCATGTGGGCTGTTCTCGTGCAATACATACAAAGAGTTTTGAGTCTCATCCATGTATTCAGGGAACGCCTTATCAGTCAAGTTATTGTGCACATGAAATACAACTAAGGAGAGTTAAGCAGCTCCACTAAAAGCTGCAGGGATGGCAACAACAATCACATGGATTGGCTTGACATTTTCTTAAAAGTCCCCGAAGGATGAATCCAAATGTTTTGGTAATACCATCACTTTTCATCAACGGCCACGAGCAAGTGAAATATCTGAACATCAACATCAGCTCAACGGAGACAAGATTCTGTACAGATGTTCATGTTTTTGTGATGATGTATCCCGACGCTTCCCTGACTTTGCCCCTTTGTGCCACCATGAGGTTCACATTTGAGGTTTTTGAGTGAACTACTGGATGGAATGACCTGAGCAGGACTTTGAGTCAGGGGATGAGAAGACATCGCAGGTTGTATTTGTCATTTTCGGTGTACATATCCTACAGCTGCTCCTTCAGAGAAGCTTAATTATCTATGAGTATATGTAGAACCAGTGTGAGATATCTCCATTCTGGCCCATACACACACACACACACACACACACACACTGTAGCTAACCCTGATAGCATCGCTGAGAACCGTCCCTGCTGCATGGTGAGAGTGAACGCTGCATACTATCACATTAACACGACGCTGGCCGCAGTCCAACCATCAGACACGGAGTCTGCAGCAGCTGTGTGACAGCTCTCCCTCACAGCTTTTCATTAGTCTGATCGATTGATTGGCCCGTCTGCAGCCTCTCCTCCAGTGGTGTTAAGTAACCGTGGCGGCCCGTCTTCTATCAGCAATTAAAGGCCGTGTGTGACGGCGAGCGCGTGTGAACACAAGGCCGCCCACCCCGACGAAATCAGCTACAAAGATGGATGGTGTCATAGAGAGCCATAACTAAGACGTGGATTTCAATTCAGAGTCATAACACACACACACACACACACACACACAGACAAATACAAACATCTGTCCTGCTTCATCATATCACTTCGCAGAGGGATTAAAACTGACAGCTGGGTGGCACAATTACAACACAATGTTCCACACGTAGCGGGCCAACGGGTTCACCGGGCTGCTCATGTGGGCTGATTCAAAACACCGGGGTGATTTCACACATAGAGGTGACTGTCACTGGATGATTGATGAGAAAAGTTTATACGGGGTTTTATAGCGGTGCCGCTGAACTTCTACTTTACACTTTCCATTCAGGTGTTATGTTATTTCACTCGTTACAAAGACGACGTTAAATATTGTTTAAACTCTGGCATTAGATCAAAAAAACAGTTTTGAATCGGCTCAATCTTTTCTTCTGCGGTCGTGTAATAGTTTAATAAGATTTCAAATAAAATCTCCAGTGAAATAGGATCAGAAAAGAGTAGGAGTTAAAGTTCGTACTGACCCAGGAGCATTTTAATCTTTCAGGCTTCAGAAAATAAACACAAATGTTAATCTAAAATGATAACAAGGTTCAGTTTTAGCCCGCAGAGGTTTCCAGTCAAAATATATTGTTTAAATATGAAGGATCCCTAATTATTAATTATTTTTTTCATAATCAAGTCAGTCAATTAAGGTAACTTTGGATCCTAGTACTATTTTGCACCTTGACAAATACAATAGGTATTTGTATGGAAGCTCATTTCTGCCAGTTTAAGATAATAAAAAAGATGAAAACAAAAAAATGTCATGCCTAAGTTTCAGTTTCGGCCTCCAAAGGGAAAAGTTGAGGCACCGCTGGTCTAAAATATCAAAAAAACATACAATGAGACATTGAGCAATTTGGATTTCATTGCCAACGTGTCAGGGAAAGGTGTCTGTTCAATATTTCTTCTGAGTGTTTACCTGTGGTGCAGCACATTCTGGATTTTGGTGAGTCTGGCTGATTTTGGTTGTTTTACAGGAGCCAAAAATCAAGAAGCACTCTGCGCTCTGGTCATTTCTCTAATTCTATCCAGTTATTCAATATAACATCCCGTTGAAAGCCCTGCAGAATTGACAGTGGCAGTCTTTCAAACACGGATCCCTCCGTGAAATGCGTGCAGAGCCGACCATGCCAGACCTCCCAGAAGACCAACGCAGTAATCGATGTTTTCTTTGAAATAGACAAAGAACAAGACTGGGAAGCTGCTGGCCTAAATCATGACCACACATCAGCGAGGGCCAAACAGACTCAACACTGGTGGTGCTCGGCGAGGTACTGCACAGAGCTCTTTGCGTTGAGATGGAGAGAGGACCCCGTTCTCATAGCACAGCGAAGGCCAACAGATTTGTTTCGCTGAGTTTCCTAAATTGTTTTCGCGGACATCAACATGCGCCACGAAAAGCCGCGGTCCTCTCCAGAGCGTCGTCTGCGGTTGCCGCCGAAAAACGCTGTTGCATTCCTGCTCCCAAATTAAGCCCCTAATTTGCGGAGTTGCCTGACCAGCGAACAATCTTAATTTCCATATTCTGTGGCATTCTCGAGTCCTGATCTCATCTGGCTGGCAGCGAGGCAAATAATGAAATGCTGCCCTGCCTGTAGCGTGGCATCTATAACTACCCGGCCCTCTGCTCCATGATCCACACTCCATTCTTCAATTGTTTTTGCTCTACCAGAAGCCAGCTGCACACTGGGCACGAAGTGGAAAGAATCTTGGATGTTGACCAGTAAGTTTTCCGCCTGTTACTTCGACCTAAACTTACATTCATTTGCTTTTCTCTTTACAGCGAGTGCATGACTGTGGCGACATCCTTCAGCAGTCAGGAGCAAGTAGACATGTGCACTCCTTAACTGATGATTCAAATGAATGTTGCAGACTTAACTCTAAGAGCAATGTTTATAAATTATAGCGTGCCAATCAGAATTATGGTCTGGAGGGATCGACTGTGAGAAAATTTGTTTGGCGATCGAGTTATTTAACATCCTCTGTAGTCTGAGAATGATACAAGAACTCTGCATTTGGGATGGTAAACCTATAATTAAGTTCATTATATTAAGTTATGTTATACCCACGGATGGTTTCATATTGATTTCATACTGATGGTTGCAGTAAAACAGCTTCTCCTGTTTATTTTATAGTTATATCCTCTTGTGTCACGTTCTACTTCCATCTCTCCTCGTGCCCAGTTTCCCTCCTTTCAGTCTGATTGCTCTCCTACACCTGTCTCACATCCACCTTGTTATCACCTCCACCTGCTCCTCATCCCCTTGTTAGGTTAGGTAAGCTTGTGTTTAACCCCGTGTGGTTCCCTCCCTCTTTGTTGGTTCATCTCTTCTGTTCTCTAAAGGGATCACATCCTTCCATCTTGTATTGTAGTCGTCCGACTCCCAGAAACTCTCAATCAGAAACACTCCTGCACCCGGCGAAACGGGACTAACATCGCCATGGTTGTTATTGCCAAGCTCACCAACCGGGCAACAGCAGGTAACTTAGGATCGTCAATCGTTAACAGACATTGTTACTACTGCGTCAGTCTCGGAAGTTATCTGTATTTAGAGAGGAATTCAGGGCATGTACAGTCGGATTGTCCTCCAGCACCAGAATAAAAGCTGACAATAACATGATTCACTTTTAAAAGGGTGCAAGTATCCGTCTGGCAGGCGCTTCCAGACATCCCCTACTTGACTTGACATTCTCCTGCAGCCAAATGAACCACAACATCCTCGTCGCTCTGACAGACGAGCTGGGGAAACCCAGTGATTTGTCCAGGGTCCTCTAAATATGACAATCACTCTCGGGAACCGTATCTGAGACGCACAAAACATCAGACGCAACAATGTATTCCCAACCGGTCTACGATGACACAGTCGAACATAATGTGACAGCTTAATGCCGTCCGTCCATTGTCTCAATATGCAGAGATTCCAGAGGTTTGAAATTATCCCCAAGACTGACAGAAAACAACCCTGAGAGATGCTCAGAAACAGATATCTCAGCGAAGGTCATACCATAATAAAGTAAGACTAAAAAAATGCATTTCAAGCAGAAAACAGTCTCAGTACTTGACGCCAGTACCGGAGGAAGATTGCCAAGACCAGCGACAACGATGGCACGTCGAGAAAAATAAGACAAACATCCCAGCCGCGCTTGTGTAATTGCCGGCGCGAGGGAACAGTTTGATGAATGACGTCCCTGACATCTGGGATGCAGCCAAAGTGGCGTTTGAAGGGTTGAAGGGGGGAAGAGGAGGGAGAGCAGGGCGGGTGAGCTGGTGAGGGGGTGAGCTGGCACATTTCGCCCTCCACATTCCCTTTGTATTAAAGAGACAGATCGGAGGCGCCATTTGAACTCTTAAACACGCCATGGGAGATTTATCTGACACCATGTGTGAGTCCACTACAGGGGTCCCTGTTTGTCTAACTGTGCGTCCTGTCTCTACAGTTACATTCCTATAAGGATATGCCGTCATATCTGTGTTGCATTCTTTTGATTTTGGCACATTTGCCTCAGATGTTCTGCCTACACGTACACGTGTGTGCAAATTCCAGGAACGTCTGTCTGTTTATTGTATTCGAAGCATGGCGGGTCATTCCCATGCAGCGCCAGCGACAGTGAGAGACAGCATATCAAATGTTTGTTTTTGCATCAGGGCTCCCCGCGGGCCCGGCCGACAAGCGCTCTGTTATCTCAGGAAAATCATTTAGCTCCAAAGCAACAGCCGAGCCAAAAGTAGCTTCTCCTGCTGTCTACCACGGTCAGTTTAAATATATAGTCGGGGCACGGCGGTTCATCGGAAATGGAAAGACTCAGCTGTCAGGGTGTAACTGTACTGTTCTCACCCAAAAACTATTGAAGAAATTCTTTCCCAAACAAACTACTGTTAGCTAAGATAACACTTCGCTTGTTCCAACAGTGGTGCAGTCAGAGCGACGGCCTTCAAATATGTGGGGAGAATTACTCTGCATTCTTGAAATAAGTGTTGCACCCGACACTCGTACAGGACACGCTGACGACACCACCGTTTAATGTGCACGCCATCGAGCATCAGGTGGTTGTTTTACCCAGAAACATATTCAAGATAAAGGGAAGGTTATATATTGTTGAAATTTGGAGCCTTGCAGATGTTTCAGAGATCCTTTATTGATTTCTCTGAGAAGAGGGTTTACTCTGGATGGGTGTCAGAAAACTTTATTTGGAGATAAACCAAGAGTGTCAGGTTACAAAGGGATTCACATTTAGGTCATTTGGGGAAAAGGGGGATGGCGTCCCTGCTCACCCAGTCTCAAACTGGTAATAATTCTTCAACTATGGCAACACTGAAGGTCAAAGTTGTTCCAGAAAGTCAAACTGCGACTGCTTATGTTCACATGGGCTGAACCGCTCTGACAAAAATGTTCTTTGCCCGCTTTCTGAGTCGACCGGCTCGTGATCGAGTGGCACACAACCCCTCCGTGTTGACTTTGGTGGTTCCCCTGTTAAACAAAATGGATACCGACTGTCACGCCATAAGTTTTGGGGAAGAAAAAAATGAGGGAGCTGAGAAATAAAGCTGACAAGCAGGGGAATGTTCTCACGAGGGAAATATAGAAGAGAGGGAAGCCACAGTGGTGCGCCTTGTCCAGCCTGGCAGCGCAGCTCATATGTACTGAGGGAAGGTGGCTGAATACGCGCTACTGAAATGAAACGGGGAAAAAGAAAAACTCAAGGCAAGGCAAATAATTGGATTTGGCTGAGCCTGAACGTGAGTGTGTGCTCAGCAATGCGGCTGTGTTTGCTCAGCTGGAGCGTGTGCCCAGGGTCATCTCAGCAGGGAGCCGGGTTTGGCACTGCCGGGCACATCTTTAGTACAAGTCGCTGGAGGACTCTCTCTCCCGGTCCTTCCCTTTTCAGAACCAAGGGAGTCAAAAAAAAACATGATTTCAGCTTTGGGAAGCCATTCTTATCAACCCTGGGGCAGACTGACCTGGCTCTTGTGCTGCTCAGGCATCATCAAAAGACGCTTTTTGGTTGTATCATATCATATCGTGTTACTGAGCGTCACCCGCTTGGCAGCAATTAACTATTCTTGATGGGATAGAGCATGAGCATGCAGCTTACTGAGATGAAGACGGGATATCATGTATCATTCCCGTCAAAGCACCACACCAGGACCGTACTCGAGAATCGCACACGAATATTTAAATCTTTGTGACGAGAAATAGGGTGAGAGAGAGTGAGAGAGGGGACGACATGACATGCTAATGCTGTAATCATGAGTGCAATGACAGTAAGACGGGAGGGGAGAAACCAACCACTGTCCCCTCGTCCAGCATCTCACAAGTTAACCTGATGAGGAGCTCTATTTCTCGTCTCTTCTGCCTGTTCTTTAGTGCATCTCGTTCCTTCAAATTCTGATTTGTACGCCGTCAACTACGGGAACGATGGAAGTTTCAGAGCATTGACTTCACAGTACCGATGCCTTTCTTCTGAACTATTAATGCAGACAGAAACTGCGTGGGTAATGTGAATGTATGTCCTCCCCAAAGACTGACTATAGTTCCAGTTCTCAGAAGGACATACTTGCCAGGCTAGCTGGCTAAAGCATTCGTCTCTTAAAACTTCCTGGCTGTGGCTTCAGCTTGTGTAAGAAATGTAATTCTTTCAGAGTGAAGAGCAAACCCCTCGTGGCATGAAACCTAAGAACATCCAAGTGGTTGGAAGCTGTCTCTCAGCAGCGCTAAAAGCCAAACAAGCTGAAAGGAACTGAACCGAGGTTTAGCGTCAGGAGGAACAGGTACGACATGAGTGCACGGTGCATCTGTCGATCCTGCAGGAATATGAAGAATTGGAGAGATGCATCACGCTCGACTTACAGTGCTAACGCACACAAAGACGGGAGGATATCGCATAAATCATTTAGCTTAGCCTCTGTTACCTACAGGCAGCCAAGTTAACATCGTACAGTATGATTGTGCATCGGGAAGATGTAGCTACCAGACCCTAAAAACTGAAAATCAGAGGGTCCATTAAGTTTTGGACTGCACACAATGACAGAAGAGATAACAGTACCTCTAAAATGAATGGAGTAGTATTACACCCCAACATAATGACTCATCTACTAATGGAAATATAATACGAAACCTCTTATCGAAGACATTCAGGCCACCTAAATACCTGAAAAGCTTTGTTACAGACAACCTCAGACTTAAAGACATAAATACTGGAGACATTCGAGACGCTAAAAACCCAACAGTGGCATCCTCGGCTCCATTGTGATAGAGATTCCCGGGCCATGAAAGGGTGTCTTTTTTTCCCCTCCTACATTAAGAAAGTTGCTTTCAAAAAAGGCGCACACCCCTCTTAGAAATTCCTGACAGAACTGACTTGCTCTGGCGTCTCGAGTTTCAATCTGATAGCTCCAAAATTGCTTCTGCAACCAAAACCTTCAAAATGTGGTCCAAGCGGCCCTTTCCATTGTTGTTGGCGTGTGTAACAGAGATGGCTTCACATTCGGCGGGGTTCACATTGGCTACAGATATCCAGGTGACACGGAGAGATCCTGGGGGTATATCTCAAGTCAGGTGAAACCAATGAAAGCTTCGAGTGCGGCTTTATAGCAATCTGGTGCCGCTACCAAACACCCCTGTGTGCTCTGGAACGAGGGCGCGACCTCTACTTAATCCTTCACTGCCGCAAGTTTCTTTGTCTGATCGTACCTAGATTTTTTTTCTCAGTAACTATCTCAGTAATGCCAAGAAATCCCAATATCCAAATAAGTTGATTTGGCAAAGTAAATTCTGATATTGATACAGGTGGCCTCCCAAGCTGAACAATGGCAGTTCCAATAACAGATCCTCGCTGAACTGAACCGCCTGCCCTTGGCCCGGCTTCTCTATTTCTGTTTCCAAGGATTAGAAAACCAACTGGACCCCTGAGATTACCCTTGGTGCCCGTAAATGTGATGCCTCTAGCAGGTGGACAGGTAGTGAGCACTCTGTTAATCTTTAAGAGTTAGGTGGGCAGGAAGAAGGGAATTATGGGTCAAGGAAAGGACAGAGAAGTGAAGACATGTGCCGGGCCGGTGGAGCGACAGTCCCAGCTAAAGGAATGATTGAGGAGAACGTGTTTCATTGGCTTTCCCACATTAGCTTTTTTGTATTATTAATTTCTGCAGATCTCAACTGCTACTAGAAGTGCATGCTTCTGCTATTAGTACTTTCCTCTACATAAAATACTCTTTGATAGAGCTGCAATAAACAACTTTTATCGTTGATTTCATACATTCATTGTCAATTATTCACTTATTGTTTGGTCTAAATCAGTCTGATCAGTATTTCCCAAATGCCAAGATGATGTCCTTAAATGTCTTCACAGCCCAAAGATCCAGTTTACTGTCATACAGGAACCAGGAAATTAGCTGACAACTAATCGACAGCAGCTACAGTCATTGACGACCATTTTGTCATGAGTAAAACAACATAAAAGTAACTTTAGGAGCATTAGAACAACAGCAAAATGTATTAAAGTGAAATGTAAAATCCAGATAAATAATTTACACTCCTAATCAGTAAAACATGTCGCCAGTTCTTTTCTACAGAGGCTGATGACGCCGTTCGTCCTCGTTGAACTAGCCACTGCATGAGCTAGCAAGCTAACGTAAGGGAAAGATCTTGGAAGAAAACTTTAACAGATTTACAAACTACATATATCAGCATCTAACTGGAAAGCAAAAAAACAAGGAAAAAAATCCAAGTCAGTACGCCGCTATGTATGAAAAGGTAAGCTAACGTTAGCCTAACATTATCAGGGGGTCTGTAATGCTAGCATAACGTTCCTGCAGGCTGTCCGTAGAAGCAACCTTTCATTGTTGAAGTCTCACCTTGTTATATTTATATTTTACTTACTTAAACTTACTTACAATTTTAATTTACTTAAATTTGACTAAAACTATAAGCTGCGTGCTATCATACACTCGGCCAGCTACCTAGCTAACGTCATTCAAATCCTCCAAAAAACGACTTTTGGTCCCTTCTTATAATGATTTTTCAGGGTACTTTGCTTTTAAACTTTGACATCTCTCTCTGCTCTTGTCCATTTCTATCAACAACAGAAATGGTAATAAACCGCTGACGGCGTGAAAACTCATTTAAAAACTCATACTCAGTGGTCACATTCTCTTGGATCAAGAGCTCAATAAATTTGCGAGTAATAAAATGTTTTCCGTCTGATGACAAAAAAAGACATTAATAAAGTGTGGATTGAGTTTGGCACCGTGAGATGTGATATTTTCTGGTTCTGGTTTCTGAATCTTTTTTAACTCATTACTCTGGAAAAGCTGTTATTATTTCAGGAGTGCACTACATATATACATCGCAGCTTTACTGCATGTTTAACATTGTTTCTGTCACATTTTTGTGGCCTGAAGGTTTCCAGGGTTGTTACTCTGAGAGGGACGGAAAGTTAATTACTGCCAGCAAGTTGACGTGGACACAGCAGCATTATGACAACAGCTGGGTGTGACTTAATTAATGAGACACAAGTGGTGGATCTGCCCTGATTCACTTGCGTCATTCAGATAACTTGACCATGAAAGTTCGGTGCTGGTCCAGGAGCTGGCTTGTTACGAACAGTAGAACCTCTTGACTGATGTTAACAGTCTGACTGACATATCGGACGCTGACTGGCAGTCACAAGCTCAAACCTAGAGGGGAGCTCCTCTGTCCTGTGCATGTGTCTATGTGATTAGCAGGTTCATTTGCACTGTTAAATCTGGGAACTAACGGGCCAAGCCTGTGCAACCACCTGGATTAGTACGGCGGAAAGAAAAGCAATCCATGCTATGCCCTGGATCATCACATAAATCAGGGAAATGTCCGTCTAAATTTATCGCAACAGTTGGAAAACTTTGTTTAGAACTAGCTCAAAGGACTCAGAGGGCACTGCTCCAGTCAGATTCTTGTATAATTCAATTAATTAAAGGTCATATTCATAACATTTCTACAGATCTTTTAGAAAGGAACAGAATAACGTAAACCCTAAAAACATTATTATGATTGTGAATGAATAACTTTAAATGTTTGTTTCGTTTCCAGCTTCTAACAACTTTTGTCAGCAAATAGCACAACGTCGTGGGTATCAAGTGGTAAAAATGTAGTTCTCTCTACTGATTTTGGCTTTGTGGCCCCGATCCACAACTTCACTCTGCAGAGGAAGACACAACCTAGACCAGAGGGTGGCGTCCCTGCAGGGCGTGCACACCTATGGCCTGTGCACATGCATGCATGCATTGGTCATCAGTCTCCCTCTTTTTTTTGCTTACACACCCTCTAAGTTTGACCTGAGAAGAGCAGGAAGCCTGAAACTGAAGTAGGTTAGAGTCAGGAAAAGGGAGAGGCTGTGGATGAACCCCCAGACCCCAGGAGCAGGGCTCAGCAGGAGCTACGTGAGTCAGCCAGTGGGCATGCGAGGCCGACACTCTGCAGCTCAGCCTGAACTGCTACGAGTGCACAAAGACTAACGGGAGGAAATGAAACAGGGATTTATGATGTAAATCTATCTGAACACTGCTTTACCGGGGCTTTTCTTAATAAGCACAAGCAGAAATGATAAATCAAACATGTCGAGTAGATAAAAACACAGACAATACAACGAGAAGATAGACATGTAAGCTCACACTTGCGTATTTACTTTCAGAGCAAAACCAAAGCGTGTTAGAGCACGAACTACCTGAGGGTGCATTACAGATACACATGGATGCACTGATAAAAGTTTTTTAAAAGAGACAAGCGAGACAGTTTTGGCACACATTGTTAAACATGAACCTACATCCTCAAGGCGGTGTGTCTGCCTCGCACACCTGCACACGGCCGCGGATCAGGTTACTTAACAGCTGGCGTACATGCAAACAATAACTTAATACCTCTGCCGTACATCTTTTAATTACCGCTTTTACTTTATAAGTCGCTAATGCCGTGAAGTAAATCTCCTCCCACGTCTATTGCGACACTTGGGCAGCCGTCTGTCAGTATCACAGTGGTGTGTAAACCTAAATGTTTTGTTAGCATTGCCCAATTCCACATCTGTTGCAGAAATTAGCGGTCTGCAAGCTCGGTCTGGTTTGAAGGAAAATATTCCCCCGCAAAAATATTTGTTGTCAGCATAGATTAAGCCACTGCAATTACAGCCACATATTGTAATATTAACACTGGGGGAGTGAGAATCACTCAGTATGAGGTGAGAGACTGGCACTCTGTTAGCTTTGGGTGAACGCAATAAATTCCAAACCTGTTACGCAAAAAACAAAAAGGCTCGCTGCCAGTCACATTTAGGTGGAACTATAATGTGCTCAGACGAAACGCTAACTGATTGATCGACCAACTGTCGCGAGTTTGGCTGCTGATTAACATGTTGTGCGTTCTGGGAAAAAGAAGGAGCCAGTTTTTACAGATTTATTCCAGTTGCATTATCCAGTTTGTATCATGAAGGCTTTATGTCACCTCTTCTGGACACACGGGCCGATTTGTCTTCCCTCCACGGTCTGTGGAGCCTTTTGTGGATGTTAAATTAAAACGCTACAGGACGCAAACATACAAGTCATCCAGCACTTATTATTTATTAACTTATTATATGATTATTTTCAGGATCATTCATCACGCGTCGTGAAGTACGAGCAGCACAAACTGACTAGATTTGTTTGTTTGATCATTATCAACTTTAAAGACATTTTAATCAGAAGAGAAAGATCTTTTTTCATCCCCAGACACACTAAATAAACAAACTCTTTTCGTTTCATCGGCCGGATCGTGACACCTTTCTTTTCCTTCCCTTTAACCGAGCGTGAGAACATCACAGCTCAGATAAGATCAGGACATTAGTCATCACATCCTGTGGGTAGACGTTTAATCACTGAATAAGGATGTGGACTCAACATTTGTGTCTCTATTACATTTGTTGTGTAATAAATCATATTTAAAATGCATCTCTGACATTGGTGGTGTCTGACAGGATGATGTTATCGCTTTAAAAGCGCCAATATGTAAGAAACTGGCTGCCCGTCAAATTCACGCTCAAAAACAATTAGTGGGCAGCAAACCGCTCACTGCTGCTATCTGTAGCTGCCTTTAGCTAGTTAGCTCAATTAGCCATGCAGCTATCAGTTCAGACTGGGAGCTCTGTGGTTCACATGTGCAGAGGGAGCAGGTCCTCCTGCACGGGGTCCACAACGGACAAACCAAACGCTGGCTCTGTAGTTAACCACCCTACAGCTAGATGCAACCAAATCCTACACACTGGACCTTTAACGATCCTCGGCCTGCAAAACAAGCTTCCCTCTGACGTCACTTCCTCATGTGGCACATCACTGCTGTTCCCTAAAAAGACTAAGACAGCAGCTCTCACCTCCTGTCAAACAAACCTCATCCTGTGAGTATCAAACATTATGATCCGTCTCTCTTTCCATCCCCTCCAAAAAAAAAGGAAGAAAAAATCTTAAGGGTTGTGCATATTTGGCCCGGACCCGGTTCCCTCTGATCATGTAATGATTTGCCCGTAACGATTACTCTCTCATGCGATGATAGAGCAGTTTGTACCTGTCCCGCAGAGCGCTGCAGCCAGGCACATTCCTGCTGCGCCCTCCTGCCAATCAGCGTCAGCCAACACACTTGTCTCGCGCTGACACACACACACACACACACATCTTTCACCCACATACAAAACACACGCAAATGGCTCATGCTCAATTTTTTTGCGCTCGTACACAGCCAGCCATTGTTTGTCAGTCAAAACAGTTTTTTTCCTCGGTGTCAGTCAAACTTTAAGCGAGCCGCTCCCTCATTCCATCCTCCTCGAGTTCACCGCAGGCATTATGTCACCGTGTTCAGCGTTTTATCAACATGATTTTCCTGAGGTTTTATCAAAATCCACTCGGGTAGTGCGATGTTAAAATGATGTAGCGTGCACCTGGAGGAAACACTGTATGAAATATTGAGTGTGACAGATGAACAGACAGATGTTTCCCTGCAGAGAAGTCAAACGTCAGCAGGTTTATCAAATGATTTATGTCTTGAGGTCAGAGGTAAGAATCACTTCTTATTCTGACCAAAATAACATGATGGAACAATCCTCTCTTGGAAACCACTTTGAATTAGATAGATAAACTACAAGTGGGAAATTAAAGGGCAACTTCAACAATTTTTCCCCATTAAAGTGTGTTAAAAGTCTGTGTTAGTCCTGCTGCATGTGTGAAAAACTTAGTATTTTATGAAGCTGCATGTAATCTGATAAATTGCCTCTAGTCATGTCACTCAGTGGGTTTAATGTGTGAAATAATTTCATCAATATAAATAAGCGGAGATAAGTTAGCTACTTTTTGTACTGTGATAAAAGTTGTGTTTCTGATTTCAGAATGTCGCTTAGTGACAGACGTCATTGATCAGGCTACTGCAGGTTGTGTTGAGAGACTTTGTCAATAACTAGAACAAGAGGAGACAACATGACATGCAGCACGCCGGCTGGCTTCACCTGCCCTGCATCGTCTCTCTCCGTCTGTCAGTCCACCTGTCTCTCAGCGTCGAGCTTAAATGATCTGAAACGCACGCTTTAGGACCTTTCATACCGAGCTGAGTCTCCAGTATCTGTCATATCATCGAGGTGGCTTCACAGGCCACCTGGTCACCACAATCCCAACTATTCCAGCTATGGAGCGAATCACGCCGAGATGAGAGAAGAAGCCGTACTGATAACACAAAAGGCCTTATTTAAAAGCGCATTATGTCCCGCTGATGAGAAGGAGGAGTGTGTGGGGGGGTGAAGGATGAGTGACATGCTCAATGTCAAACGTGCACTTTTCCAGGTCATGGTTGCCAAATACTTTTCAAGCTGCATACCTGTCATCGGGGAGACAGGAGGGGGGGAGGGGGTGCTTAGAGGATTCGGACTACACAGATTCAAACACGCAGGGCGCGTTTGGGAGGTCAGCGAGACGCCGGCGTGGATGATGTCACCGCACAGACGGGCGGCATTCCACAGCGGCACTTCAAATGTAACACCACGGCGAGACAAAGGCCATCAGCCAGCCGAGAGATCGAAAACAACAGTGACCCCGCGGGTGTGGGGTAATTACTGCGGAGGTCGAACATCAATCACTGCAAACACACATCAGCACAACATGCAAATAAACAAGACTGCACAGGCCGTCTGAACGCACACACGTTTAAATAAAAGGTTGTTTAAAGTTCACGGTCGAGTTCTCTCTCAGTTCAGACATCCAGAGTCAAGACGCTGCCTCTGTAAGCACAAATGTCCTCCTCTTCCTGACACACACACTCACAAACAATACATAAACACACTGAGGATAACACTTATACTTTACACACACACACATGCTCCAGGACCACACAGATTGGAGGGGCTTCCTCAAAAGGGGGGAGACCCAAGCCTCTTCACGGGAGGCCAGCGGGTCTGATCTATGGCCAGTCTGCATCTGTGCTGTGTCACTGTGTGTGTGTGTGTGTGTGTGTGTGCGAGTGCATTTCAAAGAGGGCATCGTGGTCTAGCTAATCCCTGTGAGCAGCCTAGTAATGGTCCAATGGTCACACCACACACAGAGCAGTCACAAGACCACAAACACACATTTACACACACACCTGTGGTGGAAACTGGCTCCACACTGACGTCTCAGAGAGGATCTGCTCTGCACAAGGAGAGCTTTTCCTTCGAGTCGTGATTCTTTAAAAGGAATAGTTCAACATTTACAACATTCACTTTCTTGCTGTCACACTGAGGTCGCCAAGCGAAGACGGCAGGAAGTCACTGCTGCCGGCCAGGAAACCGTCCCACACACACACACACACACACACACACACCCCTGCCAGCAAAACACAACAACATGACATTTTTCTGACATTTTTTGCATAGCGCTGGTCGGAAACTGCTTTAAGCCCCGTTAATCCGTCAGCTTGAGCGATGCTGGTCGGCAGTTTTTCATCTCTGGACAGAACCAGAGTCGCTCTACCCCCAGTCTTTTTGCAGTCTTCATGCTATGCTAAGCTAACTGGCTGGCCATATATTCACAAGGCAGGAATGAGAGCTCCAGTCCAGAGACGGTGTGACAGAGAAGACAAACCACTGAAAGCATTGTGAAGGGAGAAGTTTGTGATGTCAGAGAAGGTTGTTGCATGTCACATATCGCGCCCCTTTCACACAACAGCCAAACAAACTGCAGTTGGAAATGTTTTTGTGTGAACGCAGATGGAGAAGGATCTGATTAGCACTTTTACGTGAGGATCCGCACGCTGGACGCACACCTACTTCACCGTCAATCTGCTTCTGTGGCCGTACGCATGGTAATCCTAATAGCACATCATTTGTAACGGTGTCTCCGGTGTTTAGTCGTGGCAGCCCAGCGTTTACTCAAAGCACATGTGGCTGCGGGGGGAAACAGATGTGAGAACACCAGAGAGCATCATTAGCCTCGCAAACATCCAGCGCAGCCAGCGCTGCAGCCTCTCAGTCAGTCATGTTTCCATCCTCGCACATAACCTCTCTCACACTCATATGCAACCTCCTTTTTCCCGTTTCCAAAGGAGCGAGGAGGTCAGTGCTAACCCTTTTCTCCACGAGCGGTTGAATATTTAGGTTTAACTTTCCAGCTTTTCGCCGGTGGCGTTGTTTCTGCGTTACCTCTGTTTGGCCTTTTGCTCTCCGTGCATGCTTCGTGCAACTCCTCCACTCTCACTCCATCAATATTGCTCCTTTTTTTTTTTGTTTCCATGTCTACAGACAGCCTCGTGTCTGTGTGTGTCCCGTTTGCTTGCTCTCTCTTAAATCCACATCAATATCACTCCATTAATAATCCACTTTTCCTTTGTATCCTCTCACGTGGCACTCACCTTCCATCTTTGCCTCTCCAAGTCTATGACACATTTTTTACTGCATTTTATTTAACCTGGGTCACTGACAAAAGATGTATTTATGCTTTCCTCTAGTCCTCTAACTTGACTCCATTACTAAAGCGCTAAAGAATAACCATTGTCTAGTCTTTCTCTACCATTCTTGACCTTTTTGCATCCATCATCCTCCCATCTTCCTTCTTCTTTTCCTCTTTCCTTCCCTCTGTAGTGCCCGATCTGGCTTCCTCCTCTCTCCTGACGATCCTCCCTTGTGCTGTTTCAACATACACAACTCCTACCTGCCCTTCCCTCTAATTAGGCATCAGAAGAGGGGCCCCGAGTGCTCCCTCTCCCCTCTCGTTAGCACCACTCCTCGGCACTCCCGCTGCAATCCCACCCTGGGACGGATCTGAGGTCACGGCCGGGGCAGAACAGAACAGAACAGACAGAACTTAGGCGCATGTGCTCGAGCAGCTCTACTGCAAGGTTCTGGAGCTTTTTGAGATTGGCTGTGTGTGTGAGAAATGTGCGGGCCAGATGATGCACAGGGCGCCGCAGCTGCTGCAAATGAAGTCGGAGCTGGCGTCCAGGAACACACAACAGGATAAAACAACAACGCTCAATCACGCTGATGGAGGGGACGTGGGCTCGCTGCAAATGGAGCCCGAGATTTTTCATCAGAGGAACAGGATGCCAGAGGCTCGGCTTTCATGCTCGGCAAATGACAAATAAACCTCACGAAGAAGGAACAAGTACATTCACGAGGGGCTCCAGAGGAAACGGAGAGGGCAGCCACCTGCAAAATCACAATGGAGCTGAGTATCTGTGATGGGCGTGGGAGCTACAGAGGCCGCCGCTGCTGAACTGGACACAAAAAGTCCTTCTGCTGTAATGTTGCCATCTGCTGGCAGATCGTTATCAATGCGTGACAGCAGCCTGATAGAAAATCAGAGAGATTACGGTGCGTGTGGCACAATCAGACACACACGGTTTCATCAGGGCGACACGAAACCACAAAAGCTCATTATGCTTTCTGATATTCTTAGTAGTCTGAACAACATGCACTCTTGCATACACTCCGGCATAACACTGCAACACGACCCCGCAGAGTTATGCCATTTGTTGGCACAGGCCGCCTCAGGCAGTCAGTCACAGCATGTTATTAGAACTTGGCATCAAATGATTGAAAGGCAAACAACACTATCGAGTTCCACGAGATTCTGAAGGGGAAACGGCAAAATCCACATTCTCCGTTCCACATCTTTTCAATTTTCACATGGCGTGGTTCGTTAATCAGCTCCTGATGTTGATGAAACTTTGACAATTCGGAAAATATTTGGGGAAATACCCTTTTGTGCTCTCTTGTCCGTGAGAGGACGGATGCCACCCTCATTCATGTCTTCATGCTAACTGTGAACCAAGAGCCGGGACACAGTTAGCGTCATATCGCGTTTGCTTATTACATAACCGTTTCCGCTCAAAATCTTAATGCTAAGCTAAGCTAACATCCCCTAGCTTCAGATTTAGCTAGAATACAAACAGTCGAGTGGTATCAATTTTGAGAAATATTTAAGTGAACACCCCATTTTGCTTTCTTGCTGAGAACTTGATGAGAGGATCAATATCTGTATGTCTTAATACAAAGCAAGAGCCAGGAGACATTTAGCTTAGCATAGCTACAAGCTAGGAGCACAGGGAAACTGTCCAAAGGTAAAGAATCTGCCTAGCAACCCTCTCTAAACCTTTCTAATTAACACGTTATAACGCGTTTGTTTAATCCACGCCCGTTTCTCCTTTACATCTTAATGCTAAGCTAAGCAAACATCCCCTAGCTTCAGATTTAGCTAGAATACAAACAGTCGAGTGGTATCAACTTTCTCATCCAACTCTGGAAATATTTTAGGGAACACCCTATTTTGCTTTCTTGAGGAGAGGATCAATATCTGTATGTCTTAATATAAAGCAAGGGCCAGGAGACGTTTAGCTTAGCATAGCTACAAGCTAGGAGCACAAGGAAACTGTCCAAAGGTAAAGAATCTGCCTAGCAACCCTCTCTAAACCTTATCAGGTTTTCTCCTTGATATCTTAATGCTAAGCTAAGCTAATCATCCCCTAGCTTCATATTTAGCATACAATTGTTCTCACCTAACTAAAAAGCATATTTCCCAAATGTCTCAATATTAATTTAATTAAAAATAAGTGCCATCCAGGTCTAATATTACATATCCTTCTTCTTCCATGCCTCGTTTGTGAGATCTCTGATTGGGGAGATGAGCGCTAGATCGGTTTATTGCAAATGCTGTTGAAACTGAACCTTCTCTGGGACTCGACATCCAGTAGAAGCTGCCATGTCTTGTTCTGTTCCGAGGACTTTTCCTTCATTGGCCCACTGAGGATGGTTTGAAGCTACTTCCTTTTGGCCCGGCGCTCTGAGGATGACTGCCTGCGCTCTTGATTTCCAGTGTTGGAAGAGCAGCATCCCCGGTACACCTGAGTAGGACACGCAGGAAATATTGCTGCCGTGCCAGGAACACTAAGAGCTCTGCATGAAAAGCGAAGAAAAAACAGTTTGCGGGCATTTCTTGGCAATTTATGCAGACACGAGTACCAGTGAATTTTGGCCTTGGATTGAGAATAATATTGCACACATACACTTCAGCACTTCCTCACTGAGCAACCTGAAGTCTCGCTCCACAGATTAAGCCCAGATGGGAACAATGAGATGAGTATGAGGGCTTTTGCAGCGTAACTGAAAACACTCGGTTTTGTTAATGCGCTCCAAAAACTTGCTCCATCCATCCATCACTGGCCAGATGTTCTGCTCAGCCCTTTGCTTTGCTCCTCGAGTGGGACCGGTCCCTCTCAGAATTAATTCACTTCCCATTCCACTTGCGTTCCACAACAAAGGCACTCATGAAAGCTAATTGGATAGTTTGTGGTCTTTATGATGAGGCAATCAAGCCGAGGAGCATGTTTCGGAGAACAAGACAAGTTGTTGTTGACGGACGATCGCTCGGGACCGTTTGCACGCCGTGACCCCACTTAATCCTGCCATTAGACCCCGAAGCTTCCCCATCCTGAGGACTTCAATACGCCCTGCCCGCTGCATTAAGAATCTGAGAGGGACCATTTCCTTTAATAAACATCAAAATCTGTTGCTTTTGTGGCTGATTTCCTTTTGAATTCCAGCTGAGTAATTACAAAGAAAGGCCTGTAGGGAGGCGAGTGTGGCAGCTGAACACTGTGATGAAGTCTGGCAGCTGACTTGAATCCATCATGTGTCAAAAAACACGAACCCTGTCGTTTACCAGGAACTTCCAGCAGAGATATAATTGTCACGGTCTGTTTGTTTGCTGTGGTTTGTTTGCAGGAATGATGTTAACCTGGTAGATTAACCTGCGCTGGGCAAAGAACATGTGACCACACACTTCTTTTGTTTTTAGTTGAGTTTTATATCCATCTTTATGATATAAAAGTAGCCAAACGCCACCAATCTACATTAAAAACAGTTTCCTATTGGCCTGCTAAGCTAACGTAATGCTAACACTTATATTTTTCTACGTCCTACTGGCGCTTCTCAATCATCCATCTCACCTTCATCATAGTCAGGTGACTTCTGGCGTCATGTCATTATGGGGGAGTGACGTTGTTCACTCACGTTAGCTTACACAGGTTTACAGATTTTACATTTATAAAAACGGTGCGTCCCTGCCTGCAACACCACATCTGATAAAGATTTAGCACTACAGTAATATTCACACTTTTACATAAAACAGCACCACAGGCAAAATCAAGAGGGACACAGGCAGGGAGGCGCCAAACAGAACAAAAATGAAGGCTTACAAAAAGGATTTGCTTTGCTTCGTCGCCTTGGCTGGTGTCGAATCAGTGTTTACAGAAACTAACCTCGGTGCTCAGAGAGATGCTTGAGTGTCTTTTAAGGTCACACAGCCACCTTCAAATCCCCATCCAGCAAAAAGGAGAAGAAAAAGCTTCTGGAAGGTTCCACTTTGCTGCACAAATGAAGGGAATAGAGTGAGGGCAACAAGACCCTCCAAGAATCACTCGAGGTATGTCATTATGTCACCCACAAAGGAAGGTCTATTCCATTTAGGGTTGGAGCCACAGGCCGTTTGGCCCACACACACAAATCACACAACTTGCCATACGCACAAATATAGAGTCTCATTCTTCAGTTAAATGGAAATGCAGAGACTCTGACCTGAGAGCGGGGATGAAAAGAAAAGGCCGCCGCACAGCCGAGACCCCGGGAGGCCGCGCTTGTTGATCCCGGGGTCTCTGACGCAGAGCGCAGGGTCACTGCGGTGAGTGTGGACAGATAAATGTCCAGCGCTGACTCATGCTGCGCCGTCACTCCCTGCACAGATGGCAAAGCTTCTCATGACCACTTACAGAGTCATTACTCAGTCTCGCTGCACGACAGACACAAAACAATCAGACCGCCGCCAATTGTTGCAACACAGAAATCAATGTTAATGTTAAGGCGTATCACATTCTGGACGCCGAGCTGAGCAGCTCACAAAAGTTAAGTGCAATCAATTACGGTGCACTCTGACCGCAGACGAGGTTTCTGCTAATGTGGGAGAATTAAAGACGTACATGTTCCAAACAGCAGACAATCGCTCACACTCGTCAAGACAATCCTGAAAACATAATCAAAGATCTGAGCGCGCAGCTCCACTCTGACGCTCGTACACATTGTAAGACCATTATTGTGCCATTTCGTGATTTTCCCCCCCAATATTTAAACTGTAACACAATCCGGCCAGCACTGGACAGTGGCCTGGAAAGAGTTGGAAAGCCTCGAGCGCTCCTCTGTCACAGACATTTACTGATTACAGCGCGGACGTGCTCAGCTGGGCTACATGGCAGCCAGGGTGTCTGAAGCCTAAATCACCTTGAAGTGTTATTAGCACCTGTCGTGGTCATTTACACATGCCGACAGTGGCATCCCGCCCCTCTGTTTGAGACCTTAAAACCTGTCTGCAGGCCAAACAACTGCTTTGTGCTCCACTTAACACTCAGGTTTCTGCTGTTCTGTTGAAGCGGCATGTGTCAGCTTCGGTACAACTCCGTCTGCATGCACGATGCATGTGCACGCAGGAGATAACACGTCAGGCTGCTGCAGCAGTGATTTGAGTCAGCTGACGCTGCTGATTTTAGAAATTTTGTCCAACGCAGGACAGATGAGCTTCGACCTTTCAGAGGACAACCAGCTCTGTCACTACCAAGTTTTAGGTTTGACATCGCAAGGCAAAAGGCAAAGTTGTGACTCTGCTTTCAAAGGTTGTCGTATATTAAAGGTAATGATACAAAAACTGAGTAAACAAGCTGTTCTCTGAGGAATATAAGGTCCCAGAGCACTTTAGAAGCTAGAGAGGTGGCAGGGTCCGCCACATAAACAAAGTCAAACAGCATTTAATTGTGTGTCGTCCTGTCAGGTCATGAAAGGCTTAAATAAATCCATCAACAAAGATTGCCCAAAACTACATACTGCACCTTTAATTACATAACACACTTTGATTACTCAGCACATTTTGAGTATATTCAAACTTAAAGAAAGAGGAAGCCACCAAATAATCATTATTATATAAAAATGATATGATGTTTTGTTTATTTCAGGAAGTTTCCTGATAAAATTGGTATTTTATGAACACATATTTACTAACAACGGGTCCAGTAATGTAGGATTACATCAGAACTGAAGTAAAAAATAGAAATAAAACAATAAAAAGTCACTAACAGCCGAACACCTGGAGTCAGCCCATCACACGACATTTCAAATTAAAAGCACGAGGTGCCTCGTTTGTTTTTCTAAAGGAACTGAATAAAAAAAAAGGTGCGACAGGGTTTATTCTGGAGAACTGACAGCGGGTTCTGGGCGCGTCAGCTCCACCAGCCCAGTGACGCGCCATCTCTCAGACTCCTGAATGGACCGGGTCAGAGTTAAACCAGCAGCACCAGCAGCAGCAGCAGCAGCTTACCTCCACACAGACGGCGGCGAGCAGCAGCCCGGTCCAACAGCACCAGCAGCCTCCTGTCATCTCCGGCGCTGGTAAACTCTCAAAGTGCGGAGAGACGGCTGTGTGCCCTGCGCTCCCGGTCCGTCGGTCCCGGTCCGTCCAGTCACTCTCCTCTCCGCGGCTCGGCTCTGCTCTCCGGCTCCACTTCACACGGGTGGAGGGGAGGAGGAGGGGAGGAGGAGGAGGGGGGGAGAAAAAGGTTAAAGTCGGCCAAGAACCGGCGGAGACGACATGACACTTCACGGTCGCTTCCAGATATTTTGTTCCCCCCGCAAACACGTTGCTGCTAAATTTATGTTTGCATACCAGCGCGCGCGTCAGGAGGAGAAGGGCTCACCCACCTTACACTCTTAAAGACACACGGCCCCGACCCGCTGCACGCTGATTGGCTGAGCCGGTGCACAGACACGAGGAGCTCAAGTGATGCTCGGTGTGTTTGTGCCTGTGAGTGCGATGATGCTACAGCCGGTGTGTGTCAGCAGGAACACGTATGGTATTATTAGTGGTGGTTATGACGTCATACAAGGGCTCATATAAGTGTCAATATCATCAATATCATCAGCACGCATAGAGATAATCACTCATTCTCAACTCAAGTCCACAAATATATTAAAACACATACTTTTGAGAAGTTTGGTCCCGTTTTATGCCACATATATCCACATAATTCAACTTACAGTTGAAACTATAAAGAAAGAGTTCGACATTTTTGGAAAATACACCTGTTAGATGATAAGATTGGCGGGCCCGCCACTCGTCAATGGGTTTAATAATGAGGTCTGTGGTTCACACAAGCTGAGGATGTTTTCATGTTTTGCTCTACAATGTTAAATATGTTAGTAAATAACACAGCGTTTGAAGTTTACGTGTCTCAAAAAAGGTTGAATTCAAATGTCCCTGCAGGCTTTTTGTCGAGGGAGGCGGAGGCAGTGGCTGGTTAGCTTAGCTTAGCACAAATACTGGAAACAAGACTAAACAACTAGCCTGCATACATACAGCATACGTAGCTTACGGTAAAAAGATAGCTACAGCTCCTTCCAAAGGTAACGAGGTGAACAAGCCGAGCCAGCACCTCTAGAATAAACTGAATTAACATTAAACATTTTAGCGCCATGCTAGCTGTCTTCACCAGGGTCAGGCCTATGTTCCCACATTTCTAAGATTTTTCTCAAAATTAGGCCCTATGTTCCCACAGCCCTATGTTCCCACATTTCTAAGATTTTTCTTAAAATTAGGCCCTATGTTCCCACAGCCCTATGTTCCCACAGCCCTATGTTCCCACATTTCTAAGATTTTTCTTAAAATTAGGCCCTATGTTCCCACAGCCCTATGTTCCCACAGCCCTATGTTCCCACATTTCTAAGATTTTTCTCAAAATTAGGTCCTATGTTCCCACAGCCCTATGTTCCCACATTTCTACGTTTTTCTTAAAATTAGGCCCTATGTTCCCACATTTCTAAGATTTTTCTTAAAATTAGGCCCTATGTTCCCACATTTCTAAGATTTTTCTCAAAATTAGGTCCTATGTTCCCACAGCCCTATGTTCCCACATTTCTACGTTTTTCTTAAAATTAGGCCCTATGTTCCCACATTTCTAAGATTTTTCTCAAAATTAGGTCCTATGT
>OMLP01040810.1:0-10215 GCA_900302685.1 Spondyliosoma cantharus | reverse complement strand
AAAAGGTTAATTAGATGTTCATAAGAGGTTTATTAGAGCTTTAATAGAGCTTTATTAGAGGTTTGTTAGAGGTTTATTAGAGGTTTGTTAGAGGTTTATTAGAGGTTTATTGAATATTTATTAGAGGTTCATTAGAGGTTTATTAGAGGTTAATTAGAGGTTTGTTAGAGGTTTGTTAGAGATTTGTCAGAGGTTTATTAGAGGTTTGTTAGAGGTTTATTAGAGATTCATTAGAGGTTTATTAGAGGTTAATTAGAGGTTTATTAGAGGTTAATTAGAGGTTTATTAGAGGTTTGTTAGAGGTTTATTAGAGATTCATTAGAGGTTTGTTAGAGGTTAATTAGAGGTTTATTTTAGGTTAATTATAGGTTTGTTAGAGGTTAATAAGAGGTTTATTAGAATTTTATTAGCGGTTTATTATAGGTTCATTATAGGTTTATTAGAGGTTCATTATAGGTTAATTAGCAGTTCATTAGAGGTTCATTAGAGGTTTGTTAGAGGTTTATTAGTGGCGTCACAGTTTTTAAACTGTGAATTGAAAATCAATCAAAATGAGCAGGCAGTCTTCAGAGATCCTTTACTGATCAGTTTGTGAAGAGGTTCACTCTGGACGGATCTGAGCGACTGAACTTTGTAGAAAACTGAATCTCTATCATCTGTTTCTTTCTATTGTTGAATTACTTTTTGGTTTTTTTGTTGAATCTTTATTTTTTGGCAAATATTATTTGAACTTATTCTGAACAGGAAAAAGTCAAGCTGTCGTTGTAAAGTGTCAGAGACCGTCCACACTGTGTCTCGTGTACATAAAGTGGCATTTATAAAAAAAACAGAATATTCAGTGAGGCTGTTTTGCTCCTCATGAATACTTAAAGTCGTTCACACACAGATTCCTGCAGTGAAAACACAATAAAATATGCATCATTGTTCTCTTTGGATGTTTCTCGGCGTCACTGAGGGTTTTTTTTTAATTTTACTGTTGCACGCTCATCCATAATACACCAATTAAAGACGTTATCATTAATTCATTTCCAGTTAATTGCTCTTGTTCACCCAGTTTTCTTTTTATTTTGTTGATTTGAATTCAGTTTTCTTATCTGTGTTTTTGCTCTGTGTGAATTCAGCGATTATCTCCCTGAAGTTTGATGTCGATGCCGCTTCACTGAAGCAGCTGTGATGAAATATTGAATTCATGCTAGTATGGATGCTATAAATGGCCTTTTGTAGTGGTTCTGTGCTGCTCTGATCTTTTGTCAATACAACACAAACGTTGGAATCATTCGGCTCTTTAAGGCTTTCACATGAATTTGGATCAAGCGGTCGTGGTTGTGGATGAATCTGCAGACTGTGGGTGTAGAAACCATCGTGGGTGCAATCCTCTTTCATCCCACCTCGGACAGAATCAACAGAAGAACCGGTCTCACTCAGTCACTTCTACATATTTTAATTATATATATACATCTTCTATCTAATTCTGTTTCAAAAGTTTAAAGTAAATCACGATGAGTCAGTGTGAATAACTTAAATAGTCCGATTGAATTATGTAACAGCGTCGTCGTTCCGGAGGAGGATCTTTATTAAACGTCTCATCCAAAGAAACCAAAACACGATCCACGTTTTGTTGGTTTCAGTCTTTTTCAGTCACGATGATAATAAAACACACCTATCCTCTGGAACACGACAGAGCTGGAGACGCGCCAGAGACTCCGAGTTAACACTGAGTGAATCCGACCGGTCGTCTGACATGACGCCACATGTGACCTCCTCCATCTGGTGTCTCGACACCACCCGTATCCACGTTTCCCCTCTCGGCGCCCCGCCTTCGTCTGCCCTCCTCTGACTGCACGGACGAGCATCTGATATACACGACCTCAGCAGCAACGTGTAATACAGTGAAGCGTTTTATTGGTGCAGTTAAAAAAAAAAAAAGGTTAGCGATTAAATGTTTTAAACGTCTTAATTGAGGCACATTTAGATAAAAACATTCACCACAAGGAGAATAAATAACGTTGTTCTTTTTAAGCACTTTAATGATTTAAAGTTATCACAGCATTGTGTAGCTAGAAGCCTTTCAAGCTTTGTGTTTCCTCATCATGGTGTCGAGGGTTCAGTCTGTGTGATGCAGGACGTCCTTGTGAAGGAGTCGCTGCAGTGACCGTCCTCCAGAAACAAGAACAGAAAACAACAGCATCCAAAGTAACGTGTGCGATCATTTTCTGTCCTGTACGGAAGCCCTGAGAGTTAATTTATTTTATTTTTTTGTCTGGGTTAAATAATAAATCTCCTGTGAGAGAGTGAAGACGGGTTTTGCCAGGAGAATCTTTTCAAGTCCCTTAAATCTTTTTTTCATCCAAAGACTTTTTTTTTTTTTTAAGTGAATATATTCTGAACTTTCCTGAAACTGACATTTTTGTCGTGCTGCCTGAATGTAAATTTTTCTTTGCTTGCATGTTCACAAAATAACAGCTGTGGCAGATTATAAGACTCTTGTTTGCTGAAAGCTCGACTGGAATTGCAGATTGCAGATCGACTCTGACTCGCTTGTTGATGAGCGTTTCCTACATGGATCGACTGGTGATGATATTTAGACACTTTTAGAATGATGTGCATGAAACCAACAAGACATTTAAACATTAAAAGGTCAGCTGTAGAGGTTTGAGAGGTAAATCTGCCACAGTTTTAATCCGCTGCCCTGCTGGCATGGAAAGCTTGGCAGACGTAGCGACAGTAGGCTAACGGAGGAGGGCGAAGGGTCGGTCGACCTCGTGTCCTCAACAATGACATTAACAGTAGCAGCTGATTGTTTATATTTTTGCACATGTGAGAAGAAATATATCTCCTGTTAATCTAGTTGTTAGCGTGCATGTAAACACAGGGAAGATTGACTGTGTTCCTGTCCTGAGCTTCCTCAACCTGCATCCTCCCGTAAACTGATGTGTTGATGGCTGAGAAGTCGGATCGACACATAAAAAGTCGGCACGATGTCTCCGGGACTGAAGTTTTTCATTTCAGAAGTCTGTGACTCTCCTCTGAATCTCTGCTCCTGCACTAATGAAGTTTGAGCATCCGTCGGAGCAGATATTATTAGATTTGTTGAGTTTCCTGCTGTAGCTTTTTAATTATTAACCTGCTCTGCACTCGTGTGTTCTGCAGGTTCTGAAAACACATGTTCACACACACACACACACACACACATACGTTTCATCGGTTCGTTGTGTATTTACATCTCTGTGCATCATTTTGGGAATTGACCCTGTTCACGGTAACATGTGCAGCGAGCTGTTTGATGTTCACCGCTCATCAAACTCATGTTGGATGAATTAACCAGCAGAGCTGCAGAGTTGAGAGTTGGATCGGCCTGAAAATCGTTCTGCCGTGCTGATGGAAAGTTTCTGCAGCTTCACAGCAAAACAGAGCTGCAGCATTCTGCTAAACAGCTGAAGTAGCTGGAGACTTGATTTAAAACCTAAAAAACAACAGCGTAAAGTTGCCTCCTTCAGCTCGTCAGGTGTAACCCAGGTCTCCAGAAAACCCTGAGATCCCAAACTGATTGGAACAGATGTTATTTACACCTGAAATCTTCACTGTAGCGTCTGAGCTAAAAACATTAGCGTGCGAGTGGCTGTGCATCCAAGGTGTAAATAACGTCTTTACAGATCTGTTTGTGTTTGCTGAGCTTTCAGAGACTTGGATCGCGCTGGATTAATTGTATGGAGTCATTTCTTGTTTCTTTTTATGCCAAAACAACTTGTGTTCCCTCTTCTCTTCTCAGGCATCATCCACCAGATGAAGGGAGAGTACGACGCTGCACTGAAGCTCCACAAAGCCCACCTGTCCTTCGCCCAGGAGCTGAGTGACTACGCCGCCCTGGGGAGGGCCTACGGCAACATGGGCAACGCCTATCACGCCCTGGGCATCTTCGACCAAGCCGTCCGGTACCACCGACAGGAGCTACAGATCTCACTGGAGGTGAATTCCCCGCTCTCTTCACGGGCGACTTTTAGACGCCGGTGTGGAAAACAGAAGTGTGAAATCTGTCTGTGTTTCAGGTGAACGATCGTCCCTCCCAGGCCTCCACACATGGTAACCTGGCCGTGGCCTACCAGGCGCTGGGAGCTCACGATCGAGCTCTACAACACTACCTGCACCACCTGACCATCGCTCGAGAGCTCCGAGACACTCAGAGCGAAGCGAGATCGCTAGGCAAGACAGACGAGAGAGATGCGCTCAGGACAGAGAAGCAGGAACTTTGACAGATTCGGAAACTTTAACAAACTCTTCTAATCTTCTCTTTTGCAGCAAACTTGGGGAACTTCCACAGTTGGAGAGGCGAATACGCTCAGGCGTTGCCGTACTACCAGCAGTACCTGGCTCTGGCTCCGGGCCTGCAGGACCTGGAGGGAGAAGGAAAGGTTTGCCACAACCTCGGCTACGCTCACTACTGCCTGGGACAGTACAGAGACGCTGTCAGGTCAGAGACTGAATACATCTCACACGACACAAACCATATATGATTGTGAAGAGATTTTCAAAGACAAATGTCTGGTTTCTACTTGTTAAATGCCTTTTAAACTTCATTCAAACAGTCTTGATCGTCTCGTCCATAAGTCATAGTCCTGGTCAGAGCTGCTGTAAATCGCCTCTGTACTTTATCCCCTCTCTTCACACTGACCTCCATCACTCTCAGTGTTCAGTCCCAATCCACTGACCTGAGCTCAGATCCTGTCTGATCTGACTTCACAGTCCTACTTCACTCAGCTAATAGGGCTCACTAGCTCCACTGCTAACTGAGCTAATAAGCTAAAGGCAACTAGTAGCTGCACCTTTAATGAAACGTTTACTTCCTGCTGGTGCTTTTATGTCACATTTGGTAGAAAGTGTACTTTACATGATTCGCATGTCTTCCATCCTTTCCTCAGGTATTATGAGCAGGACTTGGCCCTGGCGAAGGACCTCCAAGACAAATTAGCCCAGGCCAAAGCCTACTGTAACCTCGGTCTGGCCCACAAAGCGCTGGGGGAGTTCAGCAAAGCAGAGGAGTGTCAGAGATACCTGCTGTCTCTGGCACAAGCCTTGGATAACACACAGGTCAGACTGCTGCCGCGTTCACACAATAAACTGCTCAATCTTGTCTTTCACACGGGAAGCGGTTGTAAATCACGCGATCATGTTTGTCTGCAGGCGGTGTTCCGGGCCTTCGGGAACCTCGGGGACGTCTGTGTGAGTCGGGGAGATCTTCCCGGAGCCGTGAGGTTCTACCAGCAGCAGTTGTCTTTGGCTCAGAAGGTCAACGACCAGAAGATGGAGGCCGACGCTTACTCAGCGCTCGGATCAGTTCACAGGTCGGAAAGATGTTCAGCTGTGTGATTTCTCTGCTTTCCGTCATCCTTCTCCTTCACTCACACCTCTTTCTCTCTCCTCCGTCTTCAGGCTGCTCCGTCAGCTGGACACCGCCTTGTCCTTCCACAGCCAGGAGCTGACCGTCCGAAAGGATATCGGCGATCAGCAGGGAGAGTGCCGCGCCCTCGGACACCTGGCGGCGGTACATATGGCGCTGGGAGACTACGCGACAACCTTCCAGTGTTACGAGGCCCAGCTGGGCCTGGCGCAGGGGCTCAGGGACACCCGCCTGGAGGCCCAGGTCCACGGGAACATGGGCATCACAAAAATGAACATGGGGGTGTTTGAGGAAGCTATCGGCTACTTCGAGCAGCAGCTGGCGATGCTGCAGCAGCTGAGCGGGACTGAGAGCATGCTGGACAGAGGCAGGGCCTACGGAAACCTGGCCGACTGCTACGACGCTCTGGGAGACTACGAGGAGGCGATTCAGTACTACGAGAAGTACCTGACGATGGCTCAGAGTCTCAACCACGTCCAGGACCAGGAGAAAGCCTACAGAGGACTCGGCAATGCTCACAGGTAGGAAACAGGAAGCTTTGCTCACACAGGAAGCAGATCTGATTGGTCGCTCGGGGATTTTTGCTCACTAACTTTATTTGTATGTTTAACGGTCCTCAGCTGTAGCACATGATTTGCATATATTACAGCGTATTGTTTAAAATGAACACTGAACATGGAAACTGGATTATTACTCAATTACAGAACAGAAGGCAGCGGGTTTAATTTCTTTAAAAACCCACGTGAGCGCGTCTTTAATGCGTTTTCCTTCTCTGAATGTTTCCTCGCGGGCCGCACGGTTTCTCCGCGCTGCGGTTCTGTTTACATTCAAGTTAATATTCATGTCTGGTATATATTTATGTTCTCATTAGTTTGGATGTGCTTTTGCATCCGTGCAGGAGATCTCAAATGAAGCTTCTCTCGCCTCCGGCACAAAACTCTACACATTTTAAATTAGATAATAATACTGAAAGTAATAAACACCGAGAGATCGCATATTCCCACGTCGGCTTCTTCTCCTGCTGAAACCATACGAGGAGCGTTGGCTGACAGCAGAACGAGGTGTAATGATGGTTTTACTCCGTCCTTCCTTCTGCTCTCTGGAGCGTGAGTAAGATTCAGATGAAGGAGGATCGACTCGCTGATTATCTCCCGATGAACAGCAGCTCGTGTAGATCCTTCTCGTTTTCTCGTTCTCTCCGAGGAAACAGAACCGCTCTGCACGACGCAAAACGTCTTGTTATTATGAACCTACTTCGTATCCTCGTCGGAAGTCGTTAACAGGATGTAATGTTAATGTTTTAACTCAACTACAGCTGCATTTCTTGGAGTGCAACAGCAAACCAAAGATGATTTTCCCTCCCCTCCCTCCCCCAGGTCTCTGGGAAGCCTCCAGCAGGCGTTGGTGTGCTTCGAGAAGCGTCTGGTGGTGGCCCACGAGCTGGGTGGAGAAGGCGGAGGTAAGGCTCAGGCTTACTGGGAGCTGGGCACCTTACACAGCCAGCTGGGCAACTACGAGCAGTCTCTCTCCTGCCTGGAACACCAGCTTAACATCGCACGCACAGCAGGGGTGAGGATTTACCTGCAGAGGGTTTTCATCTCCTCTTCTTCTTCTTCCTCTTCTTCTTCTCGGCCCGCTGAGTGTGAAAAAATTATGAAAAGTACATTACACGCAGACACAAACGCAGTAAATCCTGTTTTCATCTGGCAGGATAAATCCCTGGAGGCGGAGGCGAGCGACGCACTGGGAGGCGTTTATCAGCTGATGGCAGACAACGAGACGGCGCTACAGGTTTGTGCTCGGTCGTAACGACTCAGCGCTTTCTAGGAGTAATTTAAAGGACTAGTTCACCAATTCGGTGAAATACGCTTCTGTGCGGAGAGTTCAACGAGAAGGCTGATTTTGGATCCGACTAGCTAAGCGGATCGTCTCCTGGCTTCGTATTTAGCGATGACAGAGTGGTATTGATCTTGACCGAGCTCTCCTGTCACAGTGGCACCAGCGGGCTTTGGATATAGCCGAGCAGACGGGGTGTGTGAGGAGCCAGGGCCGAGCCTACGGGAACCTGGGGCTGACCTACGAGGCTCTCGGGAACCACGAGCGCGCCGTGGTCTTCCAGGAGCAGCACCTGAGCGTGGCGGCGCAGACCAATGATCTGATAGCTAAAACTCTGGCCTACGGGAGCCTGGGGAGGACACACCACGCCCTGCAGAACTACGCACAGGCTGTCATGTACCTGCAGGAAGGTAGGAAACCAAAAGCCGTATTTGTTTCCACCTGTCGTGCTTTTTTTCATTGTTTTCTTGTTAAAGGTTTTGAAGAAAAAGGTGGAAGCTCGTCTCTCCCACAGAAAACACAACTCCTTAAACGCCTCGCCAGGAGTCCCGCCTTTACTTCCTCGACTTTGTGACATCACCGCGTCACACATTTGCAGAATTTATGCCCGGCGGCTAGCTTGCCACGTAAGAATTTGAGTTAGCGTAGCTGCTGTGTTGTTGTTAGCGGTGCTGGCTGGCTCAGGCGCGTGCGAGCCGACCAATCAGAGCAGACTGTGTATTCAGGAGGCGGGGCTTTAATGGCAAAGCAGGGTACGCTTTAGGGCGTCGGCTTCCTTGTGATTGACAAGTCGCAACCACAGCAACGTGTCCTCGGGTTTTCAGTCAGATCCAATCGGGACCCTCAGCTCCACCCTCATGTCCAAATACGGTCACGTCTTACAAGATGGCGAAGGCTGTAATCCAAAGGTGGGTTGAATCAAGAGTTCCTCCTCCACCTCTGTGCAGTCGACTGTTAGGTAATCTCAGCTGAATGGAGGCGCAGCAGGTGTCTGATGGGAGCTTTTGTTTCTAAAGAAGTCTGTTCTCGGAGCAAACCGTCGACTTGTGATGAAGAGCGAGGAGGTGAAAGTCACAGTTCCACCTTCCCCCGCAGCCGTGCGCTCTTCATTTAGGGAGGCTGACTTTGATCTGCGTGTGCGCATCTTATTCAGGCCCTGAGAACATTGTGAGGTTTACGTTTCTGAAACCATCCAGAAGCATGAAAGGTATTCATGAGTCAGACGCGGGCTAATAGAGGGATCAGCGCTCGGCTGTTTACCCTGGAGTGTGGTTTCCATCTGGCTGCTTGCTGTTAATAATCCTGTTTGATTTAACTTCTTCTCTGACTAACTCTTTGAAACGCACACACGCGTCTCTCACGTCTGCATCCTTGTTTCCTCCTGTATGTAAACGTGAACTGGAACATGCAGACGGACGGAGTGTCGCGGATGTTCGGTTTCATTCATGAACTCCGTCAGGCTCCGTCGGCCTGTAAGACACGGTCGCGGTTTGTCACTTTTACTCGCAGCTCCTCTTGGATTTTAATTGATCATTAACTCAACAAGCATCCAGGAATTCGTCTCAGAGTTGAAGTGAGGACGGAGCCGGAGAAACATTGGAAAAACGAGGGAGCGCCTCCAATTAACCTCCCCAACCGATGGCAAGAAACACAGATACAGATCTTCGCGGCGCCAGGCAGACAAGAGCGTAAATCAAAACTTGATGTTTGACGAGATTCTGCTAAAATCTGAGAGTCTAATGAGATCTAATCACAACCTGCCTGCTCCGGCGCAGCAGGAGAGAAGAAACACATCTGAGACAATTTGAGGATCAGATCCAAAAACTTTGTCTCTGAGTCAGATAAGAAGAGAAGAGCGAGGGAAGACGGGAGGAACAATGTGAGGCGCCCTGGGCTCGAGTTCAAGCTCACTTCAAATGCGGCAACAGTTGTCAGGAAGCGTCAAAGTGCTTTTCAAAGAGCTGATCTCACATCAGCCTGCAGCAGCCGGCGTCTGATCTTCTGTCTGTCCGTCCGTCCTCAGGTCTGCGTCTGGCAGAGCAGCTGGGTCGGAGAGAAGACGAGGCGAAGATACGCCATCGCCTCGGCCTCTCGCTGTGGGCCAGCGGAAACCTGGAGGAGGCACAACACCAGGTGTGTGTGTGTGTGTGTGTGTGTGTGTGTGTGTGTGTGTGTGCTCACAGCTGCATCTCCACAGCGTTCACTGTCCACGTCCAATGTGAAGACGGGATCAGGGATTTATCGCTGTGCTGTCGGGATGTGTCGGATGTTCGTCCCGTTTTTTTTAGAATAAAACCAGCTGCTTCATTCTTCATAGAGCTTCACTTAAAACAGAAAACGAGTCCTGCACAGGACACACGAGATGATTAGCAGTAAAACAGATTAGATCAGAGGGAAAAGGCATCACAGTTTACAGGGATACAGATAGAAGGAGATCGTAAAACAGAGCCGATCCGGATCCGTCGATATGTGAGGCAGCAGGAGCCACGAGAGGTCGATGTTCCCACTGAAGCACTTCTTCTTCTCCTTCTTCTTCTTCTTTTTCTTCTTCTTCTTCTTCTTCTCCTTCTTCTTCTTCTTCTTCTTCTTCTTCTTCTTCTTCTTCTTCTTCTTCTTCTTCTTCTTCTTTGTTTTCTTCTTCTTCTACTCTCTTCTCCTTCTTCTTCTTCTTCTTCTCCTTCTTCTTCTACTCTCTTCTTCTTCTTCCCCTTCCCCTTCTTCTTCTTCTTCTTCTTCGTCTTCTTCTTCTTCTTCTTCTTCTTCTTCTTCTCCTTCTTCTTCTTCTTCTTCCCCTTCTTCTTCTTCTTCTTCTTTGTCTTCTTCTTCTTCTTCTCTCTTCTTCTTCTTCTTCTCCTTCTTCTTCTTCTCTCTTCTCCTTCTTCTTCTTCTTCTTCTTCTTCTTCTTCTTCTTCTTCTTCCCAGGGGCCCATCAGGTCCATCATGAGGGAGCCTGAGTGAAAAGAGAGGATGAGGAGGAGGAAGCT